>JALKBU010000082.1:0-90543 GCA_023091735.1 Trichomonas tenax | reverse complement strand
CTGTAGGCCATCCTTACGAAGTTGACATAAGCATTAACTATCATGTATTTGAACTTATCATTGTCTTCAACAACGACTCTTGTGACGCCGGAAATTGAAACTGTGCCATGATGATCGCTTTTGTAATCAACAATGTTTGGACATGTGGATTGGTCGAATTTCCAATATCACAATAAATCATTCCATTGTGAGTTGAATTTATTAAGTGTATTCTGCCAATAATTATCATATTCTCCTGTAAGTGTGTTATTCCAAATTCTGAGCTCATCTAAGTATCCTTTATAGTTCAGGCCTATGAAAAGTGGTGATTCATCAGCAGGAATTCGATATGATTGATTAACTTGAATAATTAAATGGTTATTTATCATAAATTTCAGGTGATCATTTCCATTCATGATGGTAAAGTGTATCCATTGATTAGGAACTAAGCTTAGCGAAGCAATTTCGAATTTTTCGTTGGCAATTTTAAATATTAAGCAATTTTGGTCTCCTAAAGCGAGTTTAATGGCATAACACTTCTCAAAAATTGATGAGCCAAGCTTCCATTCCTTTACTTTTATCCAAAATTGAAAAGAAAATTTTGATAATTCGTTCATTTCTACGTATCTTCCAAAGGAGAGTATTCCAGTACCATCGAAATCCAGCGCTTAGTTCACTGGATGGTCAAGACAAATCTTTATCAAAAGATATAAAGAAAAGATTTTGACTTTTATAAAAATATGACAACCCCAAACATGATGGATTTATCCATATTTTTGTGAATAACGAAATATTCATTAATTAAATCGCTGCAACTCGCTTTCTTTCACACTTTTTTGCTCTTAATTTGTGTCATTCATCATTTTACAACAATGGAAACATCATATTATCAATAAGTGCATCCATAGCAATTTATTTATAAGCTATTGCAAAAATATTGTTTTGATATTCGATATCATTGTGCAAAATGCGTTTTCTAACAAGAATATGCTAAAAACATATATGTACAGGACAATTAATTTTCAAATCTTTAATAAAAACATACACAACCTCTTATAAAAATGCCACAATTCTTGAATCTTACTGATTTCATTATTTATCTCTAATATCCAAACGCGCTATGACTAGAGTAAGAATTTTCGATGAATTTCACTTCTAGAATCATCAAACACACTTGAAAATCAACATCAAAAATCATTTTTGCGTTTAATTTTTTTCCCGTTGACTTTTTTGAATTTTGCGATTTTTAACGAGTAAACCCCCTATCAAGCCAAACTGAGAAGACATTTACGTGCTTTTCAGGGGCGCTGAGTATGTGAATAGCATTTGCTTGTCTACTTAACTTGAGGATCTCCATGAGATTTCAGCGAATTGTGACATGTAAAATAACTAAAGTCACCATTTTTGACACATATTATCTGTTATTTGTCATGTAAAGTCGATAATTTGATATGTAATGTTACCAATGAGCAATTTTGATTGAACTTGAGGTAGCATAACGTTAGGTATGCTCGATGTATGGGCAAAGGAATGCCGGCAAAGGAATGCCGTTTGACTCCTGCGCGTAGCCTATTTTTTCTTTTCTATTTTTTGATTTTTCTAGGGGAACTCTTGCAAAAATAAGCGAGCGAACGCTATAATAGTGAGATGTATTTGTTATAATCATCAAAGAGATTCATAACAGAAGCCTATTAATGATTTGTAATGGGTTTCTGTTTGTAATCATATGATATCATGATTAAGTAATACCTTGCTAAGATCATGAAACGTATTGCACCACTAGAATCAGCGCCCACAAAAAGCCTGTAAATGTTTCAATAGATTCGTCCAGGAAGTGGGGTCACTCGTTAAAAATCGCAAAACTCAAAAAGGTCAAGAAAAAGTGGAGCCTCATTTTTGTTTTCTTTCTTTCATATAATCATTAGACATTGGAAAAACTATTTCTCTTTCATATAATGGTACTCACCAAAGAGATGAGATTCTTTAAGACAATGAACAATCAAATCATATGTTGTTCTACATCAGAAAAATCAACATTTTGTTTCCATTAACATAAGGGTCACCCCCTGCTTTATTTTCTTGAAATTATTTTTTATGATAATTTAGTTCCCAATGTCTTGTATGTATTATAATTCAAGCAAAAATAATTGGTCAGAAAAATATTTTTCGAGAATTTTGAACAATTAATTGTTTAAAAATGTGACAAAAATCAATATATCATAGAATATTTTGAGTTTTTGGAAACGGTTAAATTAGTCCCTTACTCCTAATTTCATAGTGATTATATAATGAAGCAAACAGTCTCTTCTTGTTTTTAATATAGGTCAATATGATAGTGTTGGAAGTGTATATTTTCTGATTTCATAAATGTAAAAGGGAAAATAAACTTTGTTTTAATAAAAAATGTCAGAAAACACAAAATATAATTATAAATACAAAGAACGACGCTTAGATCTTTGTTGCCTCACTCTGGAAGAAGTGAAGTCTGTCGAGATCCTCTTTAGCATGCGACAAAACCTGCTTGAGAGAATCCTCAGTGAAGTCTGACTCATCGAATCCGTAGAGTGCGCCGAGGCTTTCGCAGACAGTGTTGAGGAGCTGCTTTAAGCGCTTCTCTTCCTGCTGCTTGACTTCGTTTGTTGCTGTCTGGACCTTCGTTTCGCAAGCCATCATCTTCGCAGCCAACTGAACCTGGAGCTGCTGCTTCTCCTTCTGGATGGCGGCCTTCATCTGCTGGAGCTGTGCGGATAAGTTCCTCTTCTCGAGCAAGAGAGAAGCGTTCTCGGATGAAAGCTTCTGGTTCTGCTGCTCCAACTCCTGTGAAGCGACTTGGATCTTCTTATTGAGTTCTCTAGCTTCGTCGGCCTTAGCCTTGAGATCTTCAACGGTCTTCATAAGTCCATCCTTGGACTCCTCGAAGCCGACGGCCATCTGCTTCATCTGGTTATCGAAATCAGCCTTCATCTGCTTTTCGTTCTTTCTGGCCTTCTTCTTCTTGGCGTCTAATTGCGCCTCGAGTTCCTCAACCTGCTCCTGCATTTCGATCAACTGAGCCTTGAGCGTCTCCTCGTTCTTCTGGAATCTCTTGTTCTGCTTTCTTGTTGTCTCCTCCAATGTTGCCTGAAGCTTCTTGATCAAGTTTGTCAACTCGCAGCACTCCTTCGTCTTCGCCTCTAATTGCTGCTCGAGCTTGTCTGTCTTGTTCTTGGCTTCGACCTGTTGAACATCGACTTCATCCTTGAGCTTCTGCGCGAACTGGTTCAAGTGCTCTTCGTTCTTCTTGAGCAATAACTCGTTGTTGGCGACCTGGAACTTAACTTTCAAGACATCGTTCTCGGACTGCAGGGACTCGTTTGTGATCTGGAGCTGAGAAACCTGTGTCTTGAGGTCGTTCTCGCTCTTGGACAAGTTCTGGAGATCGTGTTGAGACTTCTTGAGGTAGTTGTGGATCTGCTTGCGCTGCTTCTTGAGCTTCTCGATCTTTGCCTGAAGGCCAGTGATGAGCATTGGAATGTCGGAGATGTCATGTCCGTTGATGACATCGAGTCTTGAAATCTCCTCCATCTGTCCCAGTGGGCCCATCAAAGCGTTCAGCTGGTTGGACAGCAAGATGTTTGTGAGGAATGAAGCGGTGAGGATTGAGCCGATCATGTCGTTGGACTTGATGATGTCCTGGATGACCTCCTTGCGTTTGTTGAAGTCTGATGTTGTGAAGAAGTCCGATGGGATGAATCTTGGGTCAGAAAGGAGCTCCTCCTTGATGAGTGGCTCGATTTCTGCGGACTTCTGTGCCATGAACTCGATGAATGTTGTGTCGACCTTGCAGTACTGCGCGTTGTTGATCTGCGACTCCATGCACGAGATGTTCTTGAGCTCCTTGAGGAGAGCATCGAGAATCTGGCAGTATGGTGTCTGTCCATCAACAGTAGCGGAAAGTTGGTTGCGGAGTTCCTCGACTTCCTGAATCTTTGCGTTCGCGATCTGCTCAGCATCAGCAAGACGCTTTGCGGCCTCGTTCATGACGAGCTGGACGCGCTGGACTGGCTGGTACTGCTGGAGCTTCATGAAGTGCGCTGCCTGCTCTCCCATGTCGCCCTCGAATGGGATGTTGAGGGCAGCGACGTCATTGCCTGTTGGAACGGCCTTTGCAGCCTTCTTCGCCTGAAGCTTGAGCTTGTTGTTGAGGTCGTTGTTCTCCTGCCTGAGCTTTGTGATCTGGTCCTCAGCGATCTGGAGACCGTTGTGGAACTTCTGGACGAGTGAAATGATGCTGTCGCGCTCGGCATTGACTGCGACAATCTCCTGGCGCTGAGATTCGAGTTCCTCTTCGAAACCGTTGATGACGGCCTGCTTGGCTTCGAGCTCCTTCTTCAAGAGGTTGTTGGCTGCCTCAGACTCCTCCTTTCCAGCCTGGAATGCATGGATTTGAGTCTTCAGCTGCTGAATTGTCTGCTCGAGGTTCTTCTTGTCGTTTTGAGCGTTCTGGACTTGAACTTGGAGCTGAGCGTTCTCTGTCTCGATGGACTGGATCTTGTCGCCAAGGCCGGCGAACTTGGAGCGAAGTTTCTTCTTTGTTGTCTTCGATTCTTCGATTTCGATTGCGCAGTTCTCGAGTAATGTGTCCTTCTCCTCAATCTGAGCTCTGAGGGCCTTGGATTCCTTTCTGATCTTGTTATACTTATCAGTTTCAGCTGCAAGCTGCTGCTTTAACGATTCGCGCTCTTCGTTAGCAGCCTGGATGTCCTGCTGGTACTTAGAAGTAGACTCCTGTGCCTGTGACTGTGCTGCCTTAAGATCCTTTGTGAGATTCCTCTCCTTTTCCTTGAATTCAGCGATCTGCTTCTTAAGATCAGTAATTGTATCATTCATTGTGCTGATATTGGCTGCAGCATCCATTGCTTCCTTAAGCTGGGATTTTAATGATTCGATTGAGTTTTGAAGTTGTGCATTTACTTCTGTTAAATGATCCAGTTCAAGCTGCTTCTGTTTCATTGCGACCTTGCCACCGCCCGATGGTGCAGCTTCATCACCGTCGGAGATGAAAGAACAAGAGCTCATATTAATCTCTTCCATTGTTGAAAAATATTTTTTTCTAAACGTTCAACAAATTAATTCAAAACGTTCATCGTTTTATTTTTCATTTTTAATAGATTTTCTATCATATGCACACCATAAAAGACCTATATTTTCAGTTTTAAGACGATTTGGAATATTGTGCACGTTTATTATTTCGAGTTTTTTAAAATTTGTTTATTATATACATAATGATCTATAAAAACTATTTATCGTGTGCTCAAACTCTTTCAATTTGCCGATTCATATTTTCGATGGATTTGGCAGCCATTGAGTGTGCAAACATATAGTATTATAAACGAACTATGTTTTTACAGGTATAAATTTCAAAAAGATCAAAAGTGTCAATGATGATTTACAATTCCGGGCGTTTAATTTTTTCTTTGTTATTTTGATGATATAAATGACACAAACTTATCGGGTATAATTCAATTAGCATGGTTATGCAGTCAAATTATGATTTTAAATCCGATAATAATCAGTTTTGTTTTTCAAAAATTGCCATTTCATTATTGTAAACTGCTGAATCTTTTAAGCAGTGTATAGGTATTAAATATCTAAAAAATAAAAGTAAAATAAAACTGAGATATTCAATATCTTTACTTGATAGTAAAATTAGAAAATATAGAAAATTCAAAATCGGAATAATATGGAACGATAGTTATTATATATCTTAGCTAATAAAAAATAATACTCTATTAACTTTATTAAATCCATCTCCTTCTTGAGCGGCCTGTATACTTAGAATCATTAGCAACCTTCTTTCCAAGCATTCTTTGTCTCTCCTTTTTCTTCATGATCCACTCTTTCTTATTAAATCCTTTCTTTTGAGAATCATTGCCAGCCTTAAAAGCTCCAACTGTTGGGCATCCAACCTGTCTCTTTTCACCATCCTGATCGATTGTGACAGCATTTCCGCCAACTTCTAAAACAAGCCAGTTAACGCGGCTCGCGCCTGAGTTTGGATTGTTGATATACACATTGCCGCCAAAACCGCACAATGTGGCTGTTGTGGAAATCAATTCTGCCTGATCAGAATTTTCAGGATTGAAATTAAAGACAGCTTTTCCTCCAAGACTGAGGCAACCATGAATAGATTCAAGGAACTTCTTCAGGCGCTTTGAAACAGGAAGACCGCCTGGAATTGGCCTAATAATCCAATTTAATACATCAATTCCGTATGCTGCATCAAAAACGCCTGGTCTAAACGGTACACCCATGCCAGCGTCACAGCTAACAATAGTGTTGTATGGTCCTGGACAAACACGTTTGAATCTTAAAAGCATTTCTGGTGTGATGTCGACACCAACGACAACAGCGCCTTTCTCGTTGAACAAAGATGTACCAGCACCGCATCCACAGCCAACATCTAAGACGATTGGACGGAATTGAAGATTATCGAGACTCAAAAAACTCCAAGCAGCGTCAGCCATCTCCTGCATTGACTTCACTGCGGCGGACTTTGTTGTGCTGTACTTCTCGAGCATTTCATCAGTCGCGAAATACTCTTGCGGAGGGTCCAAATACTTGGCACTCATGAAAATTTTATATTCCCGGTTCTGATAAAATAAAACCGGGATGAAGCCACTTTTTATATTTTTAACACATAAACTGTCAATTTTTGATCATGTTGTGATTTAGTTTAGTTTCTTATCTTAATGCAATGTCAACTAATAAAACATTTTATAATAAAGCCATTCTCAGACCTATTAATGTTTATTAATTAGAAGCCTGAAGAATCATTCATTGACTGATCTGATAACAAAATAATATATATGTCATGTAAAATAACATCAAAATTCAGAGTTTTACATGACAGAATTTTGAATAAAAAACAGACAAGTAAATATTTTTGACATGTAAAATGTCATTTTTCATCAAAATGGGAAACGAAGAATCAGGGCCTCAACAAGCTGAAATTATCACAGTCAAAACCATTGATGAGACAAAGAAAAGTGCACTTTCTCAAGAAGAACCGATCCCTCCGATAGATCCTTTAATTTCGAGAACTTTGATTTCAGAAAATTTTCCTCCTGAAATAAAATTACCTCCAGGAAAACTCCCTGAAGCACAGGCAATAATGAAAGATTATTTTGGACAAATAAGCTATCATCTCAATAAAAATGAAGAAAATATTGCCAAAAACATTGCTCGTCAAATGGAATCATATAATTCATTAAGTTATAATCTAGAAAAGCGTAAAATTAACTTAGATACTCAATTAGATGGAATGCTGCAAACTTTCCAATCTTTAGATGAAGATATTAAAGAAGCTACTGATTCTCTTGCCAATATAATTCAACGCGCTGAAAAGCTAGCGCATACTATTGATCCATCACTGCCAACTTTCGAAGAATATCGAAAAATTTAATTATTTTGTTTGATAAACTGTGTTATTGATCTATCTTATGTTACAAAGCTATTTGCCACACGTACTTTGTTTGATATTAATATTTGTATCATCAAAACATTTTAAACAAATAAAAACAAGAAAAAAGTAACTAATCGCGGGCCCATGGCCTATCGTATGGTTCATGCTGCCTTGTATATCTCTTAGGATGAACTCTTAATTTTTCAGTCCATCTTTTTGGACGTCTAAGCTCCGGAATCACATTATAAGATCCAGGGCCTGGTGTTTCTGATGTGGAATCAATGCCTGAACATGGTCTATTATCTTCCATTCCACGTTTGACTAATTGTGATCTCGGGAAAGAATAAGCGGGGTTATTAGGAAGATCTACGGCTACAGGCGTATAGTATGCAGGTCCAATGTTATAGTCAGCTGGCTTATCCTGATATTTTTGTCCAATTGTAATCTTCTGAGGCGTCAATCCCGGTGGAACGTATGTTGGAGCTGGAGTTTCATCTCTGTCGTAAAAATGGCGTGATGATGTCGATCCGATTGTGCTTTTTCTGATTTCGGGGAATATTCGGCTTGCTCTAAAATCGACACCGCTTGTAATGGTAGAGTAAGAAACATCCGGACGATGCCCTATTGCTGATGAACAGTTTCTATTTACGCCCTGGAAAGGAATATTATATTGTCCCGGCCCAGGAGTCTCTGGAGGAACTGGAGGATCAGAGCGAGGACAGCCAATGGTCCAGTGAGGCGAATGTGTTCCGAAATCGTCGGGTGCTGAGCTAATATATTTGTATTTTTTCTCATCATTAAACCGCGACGTTTTGAATGGGACCGTTTGAGCGCCGGCTGGAAGTGATATGTTGTAGCTCTTACGACCGTCCATTGACGTCGCTGGTCTTCGCGGCGGTAGTGGCATCGTTTGGCTCATGTTTTAAATTAAATTCGTTTTTTCAATGAAATTTCTTTACAACAAAAAATTGTTGATCTTTGATATGCCATTATTGACATGTAACAGGAAATTCATAACCGTCTGACATGTAAATAGAAAATTTGACATCTTACATTTTAATTCTAACATCAAATCTAATCATGATTCAGCATGTAATATTATAAAATTACGACTTATATATGAGAGCGTAGAAACATAATATCAAATTATGATGAATCTATTTGGATGTGCGAAAACATAACACCAAATTATGATTATGATGTCAGAGAGGACGAAAACAGAATATCATATAGTCCTGAAGCTTCCAGATTGTTTGGTAGCATCAAATAAAGATGAATTTATTTGAAAGTTAATTATAATTCCACGAGAAATACATTTTGTTGACAATGATTCAAAAAATGCATTTGAAAAAGTCAAATTTATTAATGAAATCAGTCGATTCAGCGTGCTTGGATCCATCAATGAGTTGCTCTACATAAATAATCAATTTAATATCTTCCACATTTTGAATTTCCTGAGACAACATATTTTTTTAAAAATCCAAGTTCAAACCTTTGAAATTCAAGAGAAGTTTCAATGTTCACACAACAAACAAAGATACCTTCATTATGCACTATATTTGAACCTTTGGAACAGGAAGCTTTCTGGTATGACCTTAAAATATGATGGCTCAATAATAATAATAATTGAATTGCATTGTTCTTGGCATTTTGCAATTGGATAATAGAAGCATTATGAGTCTCCGAATGCATTTCCTGGACCTAATTGTAAAAGATCAGGGAGCTATATTTCATTGCGTGTACTTGATATATGGCTTAGGTACAATGAAGAAAATGTATTGAATTGACGTCCAAAAACTATGTAATGATCAAAAAGTCAAAACCATATTATTTGAATATTGGCCAATACCATCTTTGCTATACCAATAGTATTTTTGGGCATTTTCTTCATGATAAAATATGCACATTTTAGGTACTCGATATTTACATAAAAATGTTATTAAATCGAGCATAAAACTCAACAGAGTAAATGTATTAAAATTTGAAAAATTATTCATTATCAGTCATAGCTTGCACATTGAAGTGCAAGTCTAGAAGATAAAACTGCTGCTCAAAATCATTCTTGACCAAGTTGCAATTTAATATACCGAACAATTTCAAGTGTGCCTTTGATTTTTGCAAACTTCAAAATATTGATCCTGTATGATTGTTCATACTAGACTTTAATATTTATATCTGCGCCTTTCTCACGAAGATATTTGACAATTTCAATGTTTCGTGCTAAAATAGCAAGTGTTAATGGAGTATTTTTATAAGATATTGGAAAAATGCAAAAGGGTCCATAATCACTTTCGCCATAATGGTTGAATAGATATGATACAATTGATTGACGTCAAAACCATATTCAACAAGATACTTAACAATTTCAATATTTTTTATTCAGTCGCAACTCTGAGAAAATCTTCATTAAGCAATGATGAAATTCATAATATTTCAATAGTGAATATACGTTGACTCAAAAAATTGTGATTGACTGGACGAAATTCAAGACTAAAAAGTGAATTTGATCTATTTCAAATGAATCCAATTATATATTGGATAAATGTATTTCTCTTTGATATCAGCGCAATTTTCCATTTGATTGCTAAAGAAAAGATTGTCTCTTATGAAAATGGAGAATATGATTAAAAGTCTCTAATTCTTTTCCCTTAACATTATGTAAAAAATAGAGGCAGACAAGGAAGTTCCAATAGTATAATCCTAATGCAGGAGTAAGCTCACAACCTTCAACAGATATACAATCGTTATCAATAACCCATTGAAGTGATTTGTGATCTCCAAAACTAAGATAATCATATAATTCCTATTTGGGGTGAATTCCGTTATTCCATAGTGTCATTAATATGTTTTCTCCAGCAAACGCATATACGGGTTCTGCATACTTAAGTCCATAGTTGAGCATTAAATAGTTGAAACATTTTTCAGTATACTGAATTGTTCTCTCATCCAAATTATCGGATAATTGTTTGAGATCGTCAACAAGATTCCATGTAACGAAATATTCAATTGTTCCTTTTTTGTGAACATACATTTCTTCTTCAAGTTTTTCATCCATTTGTTCTTGATCTTGTTCATTGAATTCTTCTTCAGCTTTCTTTTCAACTCTTATTATATCACTCTCTTCAAAATAAGCTTCCATTTCGTCACAGCTTTCAAGGTCTTCAGACGATTCCCAGTACATTTAATTTATAATTTAATTTCAATGCAAGCACTGTAATCACTGAAATCGAAATTCAAATTATCACAGGGCTGAGATTTCTGCGTAAATATAATATCTATGTATACTTGCGTGTGGACGCTAAAGGAAAAATGTCATTGTTTTATCATCTTACTGATTTAATTTGTCCTCAATTAAATCACTGTAGTTATGGAGAATGTGCATCAACACGGTCATACACTGTTAACCTAACTGCCAGCAATCAAATCTCCATAAAATCAATTATCGTTGAGAATGATGGACTCGATACTTATAATTCTTACTGTTTAACAATCGGTGCCATTGAATTTTTCGGATATGAGTATAAAACAGAGAGATCATGTATTAGTCAATAACAATTCATCCCAATAAAACATGTTTACGTTATTTTGAATTTTATTTTTTGTTAGAATGAAAATAAAAAGAATTGTATTACTCTATAATATACATAAACATTTACATATTATCAAACAAATGAGATGGAATGACAGGAGCGCGTTGAAGAAACTCCATATCAATTTCTTTTCCTGGGGTGACGAAATAATCAAGATCATTTAGTTCAACGAATACCGGTGTCCTTTTATTTCCTTTTTCGAGATCATTCATGCGAGTTCGGAAATAAATGTCTGCATTTGTTGCTGAAATTGCTTTCTCATACAATTGGATTGCTTCATATGGTGTCTTATTGAGTTCCATCAAAGCGCCGATGTTTGCCCAGGCTTCTATCATTGCTGGTCTGTATAAAATTGATTTCTGGAAAGCAGCAAAAGCTTCATCTATCTGTCCGTTGTGTGCGTATATGAGACCAAGTGTGCACCATATTTCAGGATTTCTTGGATTCTTTTCTAATGAATTTTTAATTGATTGTAATGCTTCATATATATGGCTTCGTTTCCACATCAGCCGAATTGCTATGTATTGCAATGATGCGGAAATTGGATAATAATGTGAGGTTAATGCGATTTGAAGTGCTTTATCGCAATTTTGTAAATCTTCGGTTAGAAACATCAAATAGCATAGTTCTATTATGATATCTGCAGTCTTTTCATTCTCATATTGCAATAAAAACTTGATTCCTTCCTCATAATGACCGAGTAATAAATATGATTCGGCAACTTCGATTGCCATTGACAATTTACCCCTTCCTGTAACAACAGTCGATAGTTTCAGAAATATTTCTAATGAAGAACGAAATCTTTTTTGATATCTATGACATAACGCGATTCTGATCAATGCATCGTGATGAACTTCAACAGGAAGAAGATTTGTGATATTTTCCATCAAATTTAGCGCCTTATCGAATATGTGGAAGTGTGAAAAGCAAACTGCGATCAAATATTTTTGAAATGCTGATTCTTCTTCCAAATTTGATAGGCAAAAACTGTAACCGAGCATTGCGGCAAAGAAATCACCTAACAAAAAACTAAGATTGCCGAATTTAATGTGTTCTTTATAAGTTGTTATTTTGTTTTGAATGAGTTTTTCGCGTAATTTAAACGACTCTTTGTCGCTGTTCGCTATAAATAAGCTATTCTGTGCTGTTTTTAAGTTCATTTCCGAGAAAATTCCGTAAATTGAATCATGGCTTTTGCAAAAGTCGTCGAAACTCGACCACATATCCACAAGCTCCTTGTTTATGCTCTCCACGAGCTCCAAAGCTGGCGAATTCAGCAGTTTATTGAGCCTGCTTTGACTCACATCCATCAGGAAACTTTTAAGTTTATAAATGGCATTTTCTAATTATGCCATCAATGAAAGTTCGAATTTCTATATAGATGTGTTATGATTTCGCATTTTCGAAATTTCATGAAAAAATATTAAATCCAATAAACGTTCCTTTTTAGTGATATTTAAACTCTAAAAATTGTATGGAGTCGTTTCATCATATTAAGAGTTCAATTTTTAACAAGTTTAGAACATGAATTAGTTTACATGTCAAACTGAAAATTATTTTATGCTTGAATAATCAAGTTATTATGTTCATATTTAGTCTGCTTATAGTATTGCCTTATGAGATATATAATATTTGGTAATTTGAATCAAATGCATAGAGCAGGATGAATTTTGAGAGAGAGAGAAAAAAAAAACGCAGTCTCATAAAAATGAGGTCGGTTCCATATATTGAAAATTTGTTTATTTTATAAAGTGTTAAAATTTTCGATGTTAATACAAGTGTTAACTTAAGTTCAAAGATTCTTTCAGGGAAATGAATTGTGCTTATATTGCGGCATAATATGGGCAACTTGAAGTTCTAAAGTAGCTCTATTCAAATGGAGCTGATATTAAGACTATTGGCCTGATGATGAAAATTTGTATCATGTTGCAGCAAAAAAAATCATGCTCACATCCTCGAAATTCTCTATTCTGTCGGATTTAGAGACCTCAATAAAAAGCTCATTTCGAACGAACTCCTCTTCATGTAGCTGTTTCAAATTGTAGCGATAATGCTGTTGAATTCTTAATCGATCATGGAGCGGATATATATGCACGTGATACATTATTTAAGCACGCTCCACTCGAAATTGCGAAAGGATAGGATTATAAGCATGCTTGTCAGATCTGGCGCTTAATAGATATCTATTGCGGCTAGAAGCAAAGAATAAATTGTTTAGTGAACAACTCTTGTTCAACAAGTTAAGGCGTTAAGAGAGAAAGGCGAGTGATAGAAAGTTGCACCTTATATTTATAGATATAAAAGAATTTCCAAATATTTTGAGGCAATAGTTATTTGTGAATAAATTTAACATAAGCAGATGATATGCATCATATATATAAAGCTATGAATTGATGTATCGAGAATAATAAGATTTCTAAACATTTCGTGATAATAGCTATTTGCGAATAAATTTAACATAAACAGATGATAGACATTTTATACATAAAGTTATGGAATAATGAATCGAGATTAATAAGTTTTTGATATATTGTGTGATAATGAATATTTGCTAATAAATATAATATAAGTAGATGATAGCCATTATATGTATAAAGCTATTTTGGTCTAGAAGAAAGAATTAGAGAGAGGACGATAGAAGCGGCGGTTTTGGTCCGCCTTTCGAGAAATGGGTGCTGGCACTCCATCATTCGGTCCAAGACATAACAAGTCACACACAATCTGCCGCCGCTGTGGCAACCGCTGCTTCCACATCCAGAAGGGAAAGTGCGCCAAGTGCGGTTACCCAGATGCCACAATGCGCCACTACGATTGGGAAAAGAAGGCTCACCGTAAGCGTTCTCAGGGCTCCGGCGAAATGCGCCACCTCAAGGTTACATTCGCTAAGCTTCAGCGTGCTTATGCTCCAAAATAAAAGTCTCGATATAAATACTCTTTATACAAACGAAATTAAATCATCAACATAATTCGAAAACCACCCTAAATGATATTTTGAGTATACGAAATTTTTCATTCTTTTATTCTAAGAAAATATTTTTTTATATTTTGGTTTTTCTCTCTTCATTTAAATGAAATATATTGATGTAATACCTCAACAAAGCATTGTGATGATATATGTTTTGATCAAATAACATAATAATTTAATGAAATTTTGAAATTTTAATGAAGTTTTGTACTGTTGACTTTAGACCCATACCTTGGCATGACCTCTTGATGACACATTCTAAAATAATAAATTGATCATAAACAATTTTATATCAAAGTTCAAAAGACATTTTCAAGTTAGAAAATTGCTTTAGGAAGCTGAGTAGTGAATATAACAAGCTTATCCTTCAATGATAAAAAATTTAACAAAGTTGCTCTACATGAAATTTCTTATTTCGTCATTATTTACATGAATATGATAAACTATAATTATAGAAATTTCAATAACTAAGACACAGATTTGATGGGGATTATATGTTACATAGTAATAAATCAAACTACAGCTTTCGATCATCATATTTGAACAAATTGGAAAAAATATCTGACGTGTAAAGTGACAAAAACAAAAATACTGTCAAAAATATTTTTCCTCAAAAATGGAACATTTACAAGAAAAGCGCTTTCAAGACTATTCAAAGACCAAATTTTCATTAATCTCTTATATACAGATCCACATATGTGAAATCAAAATGCCCAAATATGATAAACAAGTGAAATTTAGAAAAAACAGTTGATTATGCGACCAAAAAACTAAAAATCAAATTGTGAAGTTTACATAAAATCATTTTTAAATGTTGCCAATTTTCGCTTCTTTCGCCTTCTCTTCGATCATGGGCATCGACCTTGGCAACGGTTATATCAAAGCTTCCGTCGCAACAGCAACATCGCCACTTCATATGGCGGCCAATGTTCACGGAAAGAGATACATGCCTTTTACATTTACTTTCTGGAACAGAACGAGGTCCTCTAACTATTCGTCACTCAAAACATGGAAAATTGATCAGTTAAATTCTTTCGATTATCAATTTGGCTTTTTCGCACAAGAACAATGCCTCAAATTCCCTAAAACATGCATTTTCGGTATTCCAAACATGACAGAGACATACTCGCAGCTTAAAGGTTACGAAATTCTTGCATTAGAACTTGATTACTTCGTTAAGTCCGTGAAAAAGGCTGAAAACATCCAAGATCGTTTACAACTCGTTATTTCCCTTCCACCTGGAATGGATCCACGTGACAAAACGTTTATTAGAATCGCTTGTCACTTGGCTGGAATTGAATTAATCGGATTTATCGATTCGACAACAGCTCCAGCTTACACGTATTCACTGGAGCGTAGCCACATATATGGCAATGCTTCTCTGAACATTGGATTCATAGATGTTGGAAAACAAGGCTCAAGAGTTACGATTTTCAACTTCGATGGAAGAAACGAGCAAAACGTTGTAACGCAACTTGCTGTCGTGTTCAACAACTCAATAGGTGGTCAGAATGTTGATGAAAAGCTTGCAGAGATAATAGCACAAAGATATAACATCGATTTCACGAATCTTAAGATCAAAACAAATCTCATCAATGATATTTCAGTTGCGAAAGAATCATTGGCTATGCATCCTGCTGTAGATCTCTTGTGGGATTCTGATGATGAGGATGAACCACGCAATCTCACAATCACTCGCTGGGATCTCGAAGACGCTGGAACAGAGCTCAACGAAACTGTTGTAAGTTTAATAGATAACGCATTAAAGATGGCTAAATTGCAAAAAGTTGATCGTGTGGAACTCGCTGGAGGACAAACACGCTCCATATTCCTTCGCAATCCTATTGTTGCTGCTTTTGGTGTCAAAGAAGTGAGCAGAACTCTCAATCAAGATCATTTCAACGCTCTCGCTGCAGGTTATGCTGTTGCTGATTTATCACCGCAATTCACTGTGCAGAAGATAGTTAATAGAACACTAATGTTGACAACACCTTCATATGCAACAGCTGGCAAACACGCTTATCCTATTTTCAATCGTGGTGACGAAGAAGGAGGTTCTCCATCTGTTCGCACACCAGTCACACCAACGAGCACTTTCTCAATCATTACGTCGAGAGGTGAATTCGCGAGATTCAAAGTTGAAACGGGAAAGAAATGTGATGTCGATATTTCGTTCCTTCATAACTATTTCTTGATGCCAGTTCCATATACAGCAATCACCAATGATCAGGCACAGAAGGAGCTTCCTATGGAATTGATTAGATTGCCATGGGAACCAACAAATGAATCAATCGCAAATAGCCAATTTATCTTTGATACATTCGTTAATGTTACTGAAACTCGTCGCATCGTTCACAAGCTTGCAAACCAACTTGAAGAATTCCTCATCAAGCTGAAACACATCCTTGCATCATCCTCTGAGCATGCAGGCACAAAGTATGAGACACTTGTAAAGACTCATGCAAAGTGGTATGAAGATTTAGTCACAGAAGCTTCTCCTGAAGAATATAAGTCCAGACTTAACGAGTTGCATGCAGAACTCGATGTTATTGCTGAAGAAATACTTGAAAAAGATATGCGTCCGAAAGCTGTTAAGAAGATCAAGAAATCGCTTAAAAACGTTAAAGAGATGCTTGCGAGTGCCAAATATTCGCCTCTTATTAACAGAACAGAGCTTGCTATCGCTGAGGAAGCGTGCTCTGAAACAGAGAAGAAGATTTCACAATATGAGAATGATCAGAATCAAAAGTCTAAAGCAATCATCGAAGCTCGTGAAGAATTGAAGAATGCGGCTCTTCCAATAAGAAAATTCCTTCGCAATGAAGCGAAGAAGGCTGTGAATGCAACAAAACTCGGATTAATGTAATTTCTTTCATATTATAAAAAATTAGTATGTGAATATATTTTATACAAACAATTTATATATGAGCTCAAAGTTTTCTACGCTTTGGACGAGCAGCGGTTGGAATAATTGGTGCTTTCTCGAAAGGTATAAAAACCGGTAATGGCTTCATATCAGCAGCAGGCTTATTTTCTACTGGAGCGACTTCTTGTGTTTCCTCTTTAGCATTCTGATCTTCTTCCTTTTGTTGAGTTTTCTCTTGAACAATCGCATGATATGCATCATCTGGCTTTGGTTTTCCTTCTTCAAGAACATTTCCATAGATGTCAGTTGCTGTGAAGAACTCCGGAGCGAGCTGTGAAAGCCAGAGTGGATCAATGCTTGTCACACCATGAAGATAATGCTTCTTTGTTAAAACTAATTCGTGGTAAACGATGTACTCTGGGATATAGCTCAATCCAGCAAGGCTTGATGATGGATGGACAAAGCACTCAACACCAGTTTGTATATTGTAGTATGTGGACAAGTTCTTCAAGTGAGCTGCATGATGGAAGTATGATGAGCAAATTACTTTCCTGACGATGTCCCAGTTCTCCGGTCCACAGTGTGATATCTTCATACCGCTCTTGATAGCAATATCTTCAAGCTGATTTCTGATATCGTAAGCTTTGAGGAGTGAGACGTTGTGCAAATAGTGACGTTTGGCAAATATCGCTCTTTCTTGATCCTGTTCTTTCTTTGTTGGTTTGTTGTCTCCTGAGTGGAGCCATAAGTTGAAAACATTGAGCATTGTCAAGTGATCACTTTCAGGAACAGTGAATTTCGCGCGCATTCCCTCGGCTTCCTCTTCTTTGCCACGTGGTTTGTAAAAGACTTCTGGGACTGACAACATTGAAACGATAGTCAAGATTTCGTCGAGGCAGCCAAATTTGTCGCCAACAAGGATCATCTTTGAGAGTGTTGGATCGAGAGGGAATTGAAGCATATCACGACCAAGTTGTGTTAAGCGGCCTTCATTATCCAAAGCACGGAGACTCCATAATTGATTCATCGCGTGAACGAAGTTATCAATTGGTGGAGGATCCATGAAATCGAAGTTCATTACATCACGGAATCCCAAACTCTTCAGCATAAGAATAACATTGGCAAGATTTGTTCTCTGGATTTCTGGAATTGTGTTTGGAAGCATTTCATACTTAAAACTTGTTTCAGTAAACAGTCTCCAGCACTTTCCTTCACTAGTACGACCTGCACGACCCATACGCTGAGTGGCAGCAGCCTGAGAAACAGGTTGGACGAGAAGTGTGTCAAGACCTGCCTTACTGGAATACGACTTCTGTTTGCAATATCCTGAATCAATAACGTAACGAATACCATCGATTGTGAGAGATGTTTCAGCAATGTTTGTGGCGACGACACACTTTCTAACTTTTAATTGCTCAAAAACTCTCGCTTGCTGTTCTGCAGGGAGCTGAGAGTAGATTGGGAATACTGCCAGCTCAGGTGCATTTTCGACCTTTGCTATATGATCTCTAATCTGTTGACATGTGCACTCGACATCGTCTGCACCAGTCATGAAGATCAAAATATCTCCTGGGTCTTCCTTTAAGTGTATCGAACACGCTTGACGCACTGCTTCGTAGACGTAGTCCTGTGGATTCGAGCGGAGGAAGTAAGGCTCGACATTAAATGTACGACCTTTGATGTGGAATATTGGTGCTCCTCCGAAGTATTTAGAGAATTTTGTCGCATCCATTGTAGCTGAAGTAACAATGACTTTCAAATCAGAGCGTCTCGATAATATTCTCTTGAGAATGCCGAACAAAACATCTGTGTTCAATGATCTTTCGTGGGCTTCATCCATAATGATCACTGAGTACTTAGACAAGTCATCTTCATTGAGACTTTCGCGCAGAAGAATACCATCAGTCATATATTTGATAACTGTTTTTTCGCTGAGCATTTCATCAAATCTGATTGCATAGCCAACCAAATCACCCAACTCGACGCCCATTTCATCGGCAACACGCCTAGCAACGGAACATGCGGCGACACGACGTGGTTGTGTGCATGCGATCTGACCAAATTTAGAATAGCCATCTTCATAGAAAAACTGAGTGAGTTGTGTCGTTTTACCTGAGCCTGTTTCACCAACAACGATAACAACATTGTTTTCTGATACAACTTTCAAAATTTGTTCCCTAGATTCCATAATTGGCAGTTTTGATCGATTAACTTTGCCCGTGGCTTTGAGTAACGACGAAAAGTTCTCGCTTCCTAGTGTGTCTGCTTCAATAAATTCTTTTCCTTTTTCGATTTTTTGTAAATTTACCGATTTCGTGAGATCTGTTGTCAGCTGCTCCTTTTCTTTGCGCTTTCGCCATTCAACGACACTTTGGCTTCCAGCTTTTGCTAATTGATAAATTTCGCCTTCTAGATTGTAACGTGGATCGAGTTTTGGCCTGTTAAATTTACTTGTATCTTTTATATCTAAGAATTCCGGTCTTTCGACGTTGACTTGAATGCAAATTTTGTCTTCTGTTTCATCATCATCGATATTACGAACAATAAGTGATTTGTTGACACCAGACTGTGTTATCAAGTCCTCTTCCCAACGATTTGTGTCCAAATCTCGTTGCTGTGATAAAGATGGCGCTAAATTCGATCTTTCTTTGGATTTAGTTTCCTTTGAAGGCTGTTTTTCTTCAGCCTTAACATCTGCTGTCGGTTCATCGCCGAAATCATCGATGTGAAAAGCTTCATCAAAATCTTCAATATCCGACATTAAAGCAAAATGAGTCAAAAATTGAATATTCTTGGTCTTCGAAGACCGCATACTGCATAATTATCAAAATCTAAATTAACTATGCCGAACTTATTATTTTGTCATGTAGGAGAATTTACATGACTTTTTTCATTCCAAATCATTCTTTACTCGAAATTGATTCTCAACAGTCATGAATTTTATGCGAAAATGTTTTTCTATATGTTATAGCTATGAAATACATCCTTTCTTAAAATATATCATATTTTTAAATTTAATTATGAATTCAAACACTATTTAATAAGCATAATGTTAGAAAACATAAATTTGTATATATATTTGGTAATTATAAGCATAATGAAGCTGATGAAACAAAATTTTTTTGTTGCTGTAGGAGAGAATGTAATTAATATATGAATTCCTGACGATTTCTATAAGAATTAGTTGACAATGAAAATAATCATCAAATTCTTTGTTTACTCGTCGGCTTCAGCCTTCTTCTTTCCGTGAAGCCAGTCGGAGTTCTTGACGAATGGGTGCTGCTCAGCTGGGCGCTCTTCCCACTGGTCTGGTGTGAGGAACTTGTATGTCTCCTCCATAGCGTTATATGTGGCAACAAGGAAGTTGAATGTTGTCTTTGTGTTACCAAGTGAAGATGTGAAGAGATCCTCGAAGCCAGCCATTGTGAGGAGCTTCTTAGCAGCTGTACCAGCGACGATGCCGGAACCACGTGGAGCTGGGATTAAGCGCATTCTGATGGAACCGCACTTGCCTGTGACAGTGTTTGGAACTGTGTGTGGAGCACCGATCTTGTTGCCCCAGTAGCCACGGCGGACTGGGAGAATGGAGAGCTTAGCATAGATTGTGGCGCCCTTGATAGCGTTAGCAACTTCAGCAGCTGTCTTGATACCAAGACCGATGTGGCCTTTGCCATCACCGACGGCGGCAATAGCTTTAAAGCGCGTGCGCTGGCCAGCGCGTGTCTGCTTCTGGACTGGCATGATCTTCATGATCTCGTCCTTGAGGTCCTCGCCAAGGAGATGTTCAACAATTTCGGCCTCCTTGATCGGGATTGCGTGGTAGAAAATTTCCTCGATGGATTTAATCTTGCCGGACTTGACAAGACGGCCAAGCTTTGTGCGTGGCTGCCATCCGCCCTTTGCCTGACCACGTGGAGGGCGTGGACCGCGTGGACCACGGCCCTCACGGCGGCCGCGCATCTCACCACGCAGCTGCTGGTCATTTCCCTGGGGTTGAACTTGTTCGCCTGTAACAGGTCGCTCAGACATTGAACAAAAGGGTTCGACCAAGGTTCTCAAACATGGCGGTTTCGTGTCACCTTTATTTTAATGGAGTTGTTTTCTTTGTGTTTTTGGAATGTCCATTGATTACTGTATTCAAATATTATCTCAAAAAGCATTTTTGTTATATGTTGTAAAGTGGCAGAACAGAAAAATTTGAAAACTTTACCATGTCAAATCAATTTGAAATTTTTGTCTCGGTCTGATCTTTGATTCTAGCTGCCTTCTCGTCTATATTTATAAATATCATATCAAATCGAATTTTTGAATTTCGATGTAAAGCGGCAGAATATTAGTCAGAATAAATTTCTTTGTCAGGATTCTTGAAAAGTTTGAAAATCTCTAGAATTTTCAGTTCAGTGGTCAAATTTTATTCGTTAATTCAGTTGCATATGTATAGCTCGTATATAAAAATGCAATAATTGATTTATCGCTTATCATTCATTATAAAAGTTTAAATATTTATCAAAGATACAACTTTCTCATATATTAAAAACATATTTTCGAAAAACAAATAAATGAAAGTTCATTTAAATTGTATCAGTATATAATATGAGAACAATTTTTCTTGTTATTATATATTTAAGAAATATAACGTAATTCATTTTTCGCCTTAAAAAATCGTGACCAATTGAAGAGATTTTGCCAAAGAATTGAGAACTTTTGCTGACCATCGTCAATTTGCCAGAATGCATATCCAATATCGGCATATGATGGTATATATGTATGCAAAAAATTGGCCACCAAATCCTAATATTTAAATATGATATTTTATGAACCTCGTTATTTCGATATTCTTTTAAGACCAAAGCCATTATATGATAAATAAAAGCGTAATCTACAAACTTGGTTCGAAAATTTTGGCACAAAAAATATGAAATGCTTTGCTCACCGTCTTTTCATCGAATAACTAGGCTCAAAAGATTTCGCAACTGATACAAAAAGGCGTTGGCGTTTCGGAGAGCATAATATGATCATTTACTACATAAAATTTAACAATCTAATCTTTTTTTATTCAATACTATCGAGGATCAAGTTTCCAATCAGTTGATCCACCATCTTGTTGCAAAGAAGAAATGGAAAAGAGCTTAAAATCTAATTTTGCTTCAAATTACCCTTTTTCATTAAAAATATCATAATGATAATAAAATATATGATAGACTCGTTATTTAAAATCAATATCTTTAATAGTTTTGCATGAAATTTTCAATTTTATTTCTTTTTGTAAGTGAAAAAATGTAAAAAAATGGCGGGCATTTTTAAAAAATGAAGTTTTAACAAGCATTCAGTTATTCCCTTCATTGAATTTGACCCCACGCTTCAGAGCCATAGTTATCTGGCAATAGATTGGAGCCTCTTTGTGGGAAAACAACCCCATAATATACTTGAGATGAAATAGTAGCTTAAACAGACTTAATAGTTTACTAAATTAATACCCTATCCTCAGCTTATTAGCGGTATATTAGTCGGAAATAAGTATATCGTATAAAATCGGTAGCGTTTTTCAAATAAGCTGTAAATGGGCATCTCGGTCCTCAATGTTTTGAGAAAAACCATCATCGAGCATCTCAGCGTATTCTTCTGTAAGGTCATGCATATGATCAAGAAAATCTATGACTATTATTCGTTCCAACTTCAAAATAAGCCAAAGGAGTTTTTCGAGCAAATTGAAAATAATTGGATAAGCTAGTAATTGAACGAACAATTGAATTACTGTTGTTTCATCAATTAATTGCATTAAATATAGTACGATCAAATTTAATTTATCTTTAGCAACTACAAACAAAGCTTTTGTATCCAACCGCTAGATAAGGTCATCCAGCAGTCAGATAAGGTCATCCAATAGCTAGATACCGCCATCCAACAACTTCAAATCATTTTCATATTCCTGAATTTGATTTTTTTATTAATTTGAATTTTATTAAAAATTTTATTTATTTTATATTAGCTTGACATGTCTAGTGTTTATATTTATCATTAACTCATACAGCATAGTTATTTTACCAGAAAAGTGACTGAGAAATTGCCATGTAAAGCATTCAAAAGGCCGGCTATTTTTGTAAGGCAAAAAATGAACTACGTTATTCGATATTCTAAGTTGAAATCAAAAAGATTGTGAATGGTAAGAATAGAAATAGTATGTTTAAATGGTGGCGCATTTTTAAGGGTAACTTATTAAGTTTTTTAGTCTTTTCGGATTCAAATTATGTTGTTATCAAGGTATTCATTAATTCTGTTAGGGAAATTGATTATTATTTACAAATTTAAAGATTATATAATCGAGTTCACGTTATAATTCCAAAGTAAGGTTGACACGCAACAAAATTTAATGAGTAAAATACATATTTGCCTTGTAAATCTGGCCCGGTACAAGAAGGTATAACTATTTAAACAATTTTCAGTCCTTGGTATTGAAATAATCCATTAATTAAGCCACAAATCACTTAGAATACCAGATATAATGTCCTTAACTCTTCGAAAAATGTGGATGTAGATGTAGTTGTACAAAATCTAAGTCTGGTGGTTAAAACGTATGCTCGTAAATGTTTTTAGATCATATGAAATGCCCGAGAAAAGATTTGTCACATTTTATCTCAATTTATTTGCCACTTTTCATTGCTTTCAAAGAAATTGAACTGCTAAGTTCAACGATCCACTTTTTATTTTGACATTGTTTGTCAACATTACAATAATATTATTCAGTTTAAACGAGTTATCTATGATTTACACACATAAGAAATTCCAATTCAACAATAAAAGTGGAATTTTACTTCATTATTAAATTTCATTTTTCGAAATCATCTTTATATTCGAATCTCTTATATACCAAGCACTTAGATAAGCTATAAATAGGCTATTTTATTCATGCATTTAGTTATTCACTCATTTCTAAGTGAAGATTTCGCAATTATTTCACGACCCTCAATGCAACCACCTAAGTCCATCACATATAATAGTGTTAGCAGAAGGTAGAGAGCCCACAGTTAGAGTATTATCCCTTAATACTTGCGATTCATTTTCTGGTAAAATAAATTTGACAAATTTAATTTTGTAACGAAAAGAGGATCTTCAAGGTGAAAAACGCCAAAATTAAATGAAAAAACATTTCAAATTTTAAGCCATCAAAGTTTGTCCATTCAATTTTGTAAATCTATCACTTTTATATTTCACTTCACATTTGTTTTATGTCTGTTAACGCTGCTGACTATTACAAACAGTTTCCGAAGCTCTCGCAGTCGGAAGTCAATGCCGCTGCTGATCACTTCAACAACCTCGCCGATAATGGCATGATTCAGGACAAAGGTGTCGTCCGTCTTTTCGGTGAATTGGGCCAGACAATCACAGTTGCTCAGGCTAAGAAGGATATTGCCGAGTACGATACAGATGGTGATGGCCAGCTTTCATTCCCAGAATTCCTTCAGATTTTCCAGGATGAAAAGGAAGGTAAGTCATCTGCTTTCGCTGAAGGCCTCAAGAAGCATGCTGCTATGATCAAGATCAAGTCCAAGTCAGGCGCTGAGAGATCCTATGCTCAGGAAGAAGTCACTGGTTTCGTCAACCACCTTAACTCATGCCTCGAGGGTGATCAGGACCTTGCACACATCCTCCCAATCAACCCAGAGAACGACGACCTCTTTCAGAAGCTCGGCGATGGTATCCTCCTCTGTAAGATGGTTAACCTCGCTCAGGCAGACACAATCGATGAGCGTGTTATTGTCAAGGGCAAAAAGCTCAACACATACTCAATGGCTCAGAACATCGACCTCGCTCTTAACTCTGCCAAGTCCATCGGTATCTCAACAATCAACATTGGTAACACAGATATACGTGATGGCACAGTCCACCTTGTCCTCGGTCTCACATGGCAGATAGTCCGTATGTCCCTTCTTAAGACAGTCAACCTTACAAACCATCCAGAACTTTTCAGACTTCTTAAGCCAGGAGAGACACTCGCTGACCTCCTCAAGCTTTCCCCAGAACAGCTCCTTCTCCGCTGGCTCAACTACCACCTTGAGCACGCTGGTTCTCAGAGAACAGCCACAAACTTCACAACAGATCTCTCCGACTCTGAGATCATGACAACAGTTCTCAAGCAGGTAGCACCAGAGTGCTGCACAATGAAGCCAATGAACGAGTCAGACATGATGAAGCGTGCTGAGCTCATGCTCCAGGAAGCTGACAAGATCGACTGCCGCAAGTTCGTCGGCCCACGCGAAATTGTCAAGGGCAACCAGCGCCTTAACCTCGCCTTCGTCGCTACAGTCTTCAACACACGCCCAGGTCTCGAGGCTCTTTCCGAGAAGGAACTTGCTGCTCTCGATGAAGCCCTTTTCGCTGCTGCCGGTACACGTCTTGAGCGCCAGTACTGCCTTTGGATGAACTCCTGCGGTGTTGATCCATTCATCTACAACCTTTATGATGGCATCAGCAACGGTCTTGCTCTCCTATACATGTTCGAGAAGATCGAGCCAGGCTGCACAGAGGGACTCAAGATCAACCGTGAAAAGCTCAACAAGTTCAAATGTGTCGAGAACTGCAACCTTTGCATTGAAGTCGGCAAGAAGCTCGGCCTTTCCCTCGTCGGTATCTCTGGTGCTGATATCAACTCGGGCAACCAGAAGCTCTGCATGGCTCTCCTTTGGCAAATGATGCGTTACGACTACCTCAAGGTCTTCAAGAAGCTCGGTGGTGGTGCTCGTATCAAGGATGAACAGATCGTCAAATGGGCTAACGACAAGCTCGACGGCAAGGCTAGAATCGAGTCCTTCAAGGATGTTTCAATCAAGGACTCTCGCCCACTCCTTCACCTCATCGACATCCTCAAGCCAGATACAGTTGACTGGTCCATCGTTATGGAGACAGAAGACGAGAAGGATCTTCTCAAAAACGCTCGTTATGTCCTTTCCATTGTTCGTAAGTATGGTGGTACAGTTTATGCTCTTCCAGAAGATATCTATGAGGTCAACCCACAGATGGTCATGACAGTCTACGCCTCCCTTATGGCTATGGATCAGTGAATTTACTAAACGGATATTTTTGCTTCAATTAATCAGATTATTTACACTTCAAAACAGTACCTGCTGCTCTAAATCAGTTAGCACCATCACATATAACGCGAAATAATATAAATAATTTTTGGGGAGAATATAATTTATTTTTCAATTTCTGATGACAAATTTTACATGAAAAATATGTCAATTTGCCAATCTTTATCAAACTAAAATTCGATTTTGGGACCATTTTAAAGACTATTTCACTTTAATCTAGATAGACAATCACTAAAATTTTAATATACTTTTGCACCATATAGTCAATAGTGATTTTTGGATGATATTTCAAAAATATATTCTTTATCTTATAACAAAACCCGATTTCTACAGAATCTGAGGCACTGAAATGAGGAAATAATGCGCATATGTGCTGCGCCTTTAAGCGATTTCAGACATTTCTTCACAGCCAAAATAGTTGAGAACTTTACATTTAGTTATTATAGTGTTTTCATGGTACACTTAACAGACATAAAAGAATTCGAACAGAAGGCCAAGGAAATGATCCAGGCCGACCCAAAGAAGACTAGGCTTACGACAAAATACAAAAAGGATACTCATATCTTCGTAATGAAAATATTCAACGGAAAAGATGCGTATAAGATTCATATTATTAAAGAAAACGACTTCAAAGCTTCACAGAAATTAATTTCATCGCTTCTCCTTTTAATGACAAGCGAATCTTTGCTCTAAAAATAGTATATTTTCTCTATTATACGTATTAGAATAAAAACTACTTGGTATCTTAATTTATTTATTCAAGCAGAAAATATAAAATAGCAGTATAGTGTTTTTTATCATTCTTTTCCTTCTTCTATTCTTTCTTTCATTTCGAGAATCTTTGTATGAGTTTCCGATGGAATACAACCGCGCTGTGTTCTAGATCCGTAATTTGATGATCCTGGCGACGTATCTCCGAATTTGCTTGATATAGTATAATGAACGTCGTCTGCTGTTATCGTAGGTCTGTTTTGAAGACGCGCGGCCTCTGCTGAATTTGTAATGATGTTGTCTATGAAGTCATCGGATATATCTAGTATTAAAGATTCGGCGAGAGGATCGATTGAAGCTGAAGGATCGATTTTATGAAGCAGATCTGTTATCGTATACTCCCTGGCAATGTCCGGCTTGACATCAATCAGGCTCGGAATATATCGCCGGGCCATTTCTTGATCTTGTGGGGTGTTCATTTGGAAATTGCTCGAAAATTTGTCGCGTAAAATTTTGTTTGACATGTAAACTCATTATTGCGAAAACAATCTTTCTCTAATTTTCATTACATAACTAGATCTACAATTCATAATTGTTCAATTACCTCATCTACTAGGACCATTGGATATAGTTTTTACAGTATTGAGACCTTTCTTTGGATGCTCTATAATTTTCGCTAATAAATTTTGAATATTATATAATCTGACACGTAAAATAATGTCAATTCGATTTTTTCCTATCATATATTCAATAAAACATGTCTCCACGATATCCAGGAGTGACTCAGCTTTATTATATCATGTGTTTGTTAAGTTTCGCTACTATAAAACAATAAGTTAACAAATTAACAGAACATTTTAATTGATGAAAAGTTAAACATTTGATGAATTCTCTGAGAAAGAATCATGGGATTGCTGCTCCTCACTTAACTCAAGGTTTTCGGGTTCAGCTTTTTCCTCCTTCGCAGGAGGGCTTTCATTCTCTTCTAATTCACGTTCAAGTTTGTCAACTGTTTCTCCGAGATTTAGTTTCGGTTTTACATCATTTTGTTCCTTTTTCTCTTCTTCTCCGTTCTTTACTTCCTCCTCCTTATTCTCTTCATCAACAGCAGTGTCTTTTGTACCATTTGCTTCAAGTTTTTGTTCATCAATCTTTTCTTCAATCTGCTCTTTGAGTCCTTCAGATAGACTGAATACACGTGCTTCTGTTGGCTGTTCTTCAGAAGCAGGTTGCTCAGCCTTCTCTTCCTCAGCCTTCTTCTCCTCTTCTTCTTCGTGAAGTTGCAAAAATGGTTCAATTTCTTTGGCTTCGTTTTCCATTTCGAGTTTTGTATAAATATCATATGCTTTCTGATAGTAAGGAAGAGATTCGTGATACTTGTGAGCATTCCTTGCTGCTTCTCCAAATTCAGTGTAAATTTTTGCAGTTGATTCATCTTCTTCATGTTCACACTCGTTATGGGATTGCTCTGCAACTAAATATGCTTCGTATGCTTCATCAAACTTCTGCCTTGCTGAAAGAATTCGTGCATGTGTCAAATCTCGTCTGAATTTAAGCATTTTGTTCTCGATTTCGAGATCAAGGGCCGGCTTCAAGCTTGTTCCTGCCTGATTGAGCTCTTTCTTGCTATCAGAAGACAAAACTAAGTGTGCTTCTGCCGTTCCTACTGCGATTCTTGCCTTGATATCGTTATCAAGCTCTTTTCCTAGTTCCAATGCATGGGCTTTCTCAAAGTGTCGAAGCGCACTCTTCGGTTTATTTGAAAAATTGTAAAAATCACCGAGACTTGCATGGACACGTAGAGCTTCTTCTGATTGATCACCGTATACATTGTATATGTAGCATTTTTGTTTCATCAAAAGCGCAAATCTGTCGTTTTCTTCCAAATTTTCGTCTAATTTTGTTTCAATTTCTTTAAGTTTTTCTTCTGGAGGACGAAGATCATCTCGCTCGTCGGGATGCTCCCTGTAATACTTGTCAGCGAATGGCTCAGCCTGTTCTGCGAAGACGACTTTATTTCCGTTAATTGGAGGAGCTTTAGATAATCTGTAACAGGAGTTGTCAATGTTGTTTCTATTCATTACTTTGCGTGGCTGGACATGTTTCGTGTCAATAACACGCCTCGTTTTCTTTGGTGCGCTTTGCGGACGATTCATTGACATATAAACTACGTTATTTTATTTATTTGTCAAATAGTAATTTGTACATGACAAATGTCATATTTTAAACTAAAATTGATGCTGAATAATCTAAAGCGAAATCATATCTTTTCTTTGGTTCACATATTATAAAAAAGTCACACAGAATTGATATTTCAAATCAATCTGTTTTACAATTTTGAATTTAGAATCCTTTTAATCATATTTTAAATTTTCAAGTGTTGTCTGAGTCATCATTGAATATAGGCCAATGAGAAATAGCATCTGAAGTATTCATTCTAACAAAATAGATATTTTCACATTCTGTTGCAAATTATTATCAAAGTGGAGATGCGCTCATTGGCATATGTATTTTCCTGATGACAAATATTAAGAAAATGTAAACAAATTTTATTATCTGATTCAAATGAAATATTAAGCGATTGGCCTCCATTCATGAATGATTTTATTGAGTCTTCCGCATTGAGAAGGACCCTCTAAGAGACCTGATGGATTAGGTCTCGGTTTAATTCCCTTCCTTCTAAGTAAACCATTTCCAGTGATGTGTGGAGCTTGTTTTGGAAACAGAACTTCATCGCACAAGCAATCTAAAAGTGGTGTACCTTTGACTGTATTCATCTTTTTCGGTTCTGGAAGGGGTCCAGCTAATTTGCTGAAATCATCGTCTGTAATTGATTTAAACTCTGGTTTCTCTTTTGGTGCTGATTTATTATCAAGCATTAAGTTTAATCTGCGTGCT
Organism: Trichomonas tenax; assembly: GCA_023091735.1. NCBI lineage: Eukaryota > Parabasalia > Trichomonadida > Trichomonadidae > Trichomonas > Trichomonas tenax. The sequence goes on along the minus strand of JALKBU010000082.1, from coordinate 61,001 downwards.
TCTTGTGGAGATTCGTGATGTTTTGGTAATTGGAATTTATCTTTCTGTTGTTCGTTAGATTCACTCTGTTCTTTAGTGCTATCTTCTGCTGTTTCAGATGTTTCTTCCTTTTTCTCGTCGTTTTCTTCTTCTTGTGGAGAATTAAATCTTTCTGGATATTTTGAGACTTTTTGGGAGTCAATTTCTATATTTGCCTGCGATCCGGTGTATTTTACCATCAGAAGGTGGGGAGAAATAACTTCAACAACTTCAGCTTCGTAAAACATTGTTGACCATTCGTTGTCTGTTGCATCATACCACAGAGCAATGATCTGCTCTCCCGGTTTGTACGTTTCGTTTGGCTGCGGGAATGGTATTACACATGTTTGGTCAACGACGTATCTTTCGAAATTTTGATCTTCGCAGTAATCATCACGAACAATGCATTTGTTGTTCGGCTGCTTCTTTTCGAACTTCGACACAATCCAGGAATAGCTTTTTCCTGAATAATTGACGAAAGCTGCACAAGTTTGACCGTTCTTGATTTTCATTTGTCACCTTTATTTTTGACACTTTACAAGAACAACAGACTTTATTTGTCACAAATGAAGTTACATGTCATAAAGCTAAAAATAATATATTCACCTTAGATATTTAATGCATTGCTACTGCAATCTTTCTATAAACTAATTTAACGTTTAAAATTATCGAAATCAAATATTCCAACTCGATTTTCCTTCATTTTTCATTTTAACTGTGTATAGTTATTTTACATGACAAAAACTTTTCAAAGTTTACAAAACACAAATCATAATAGAATTCTTTGAAGGTTCTATTGCTTTTAAATACTATTGTGATACTATACACCAAAAATTAGAGCTTGACATTTTACATTAACCGTAAAAAGTATTAAAATGAAGCGAATAGTATTTCCATTATGTACATAAAGTATAGATTCTGAAAATATGGTCAGAATTTTACCCTTTTCCTGACAGACGATAGCTTGTAAATTGTAAACTCAAGTGTCAGATTCTTTGGAAGTGCTAAGATTTCAACCTGGGAGCACATTTTGAAGTCTTCCATCGATGGATATGCCTCTTATTCCACTAGTAGATGTATCTAATACAGGAAACAGCCAGTAATTTACGAGATTAGGACAAAAAATTAGATAACAACACTGTGGAAATAGAGATTGTAAATGTTTTTAAAACTTTCCGCTGCAGCAGTGTCTGCATCTCATCTGGGTCAGATATATTAGCATCAACCACATATTCATCAGATTCGAAAAGGAAGATTTGGTATTGGAGGCACTGGCCTTCAGATTTTTACTACTTTTGATGAATGAATCTAGTGTAGTAATAGGTGTGTTTATAATGCGTAGCTCATTGTGCATTTACTTTGTTTATTTTAAATTTATTAAAAATGAACATACACTTTTCTTAATTGATTTTCGAAATCAACTTGTTACATCTAGGACCAGTATCGAATACAAGTGATTTGGGGTTTTAAAGTTCGATGAAGGCATATGAATAAATATGTTTGTATCATTTTTATTTTAAAAAGAAAAATATATATCTCACAGCAATCAAGCCTTCTGGCAACAGCATAAGGTTAACTATTTGACCACCTCAAATAAGGTTCTTTGTTGCAAAAAATAGGCATAAGATGATTTACCAATTCTTAAAAAGCATAAAATCCCCAGTCATTCCTATTATTAGATCCTGTAATTTCTAATAAACATCATACATGAATAGTTCTTCAATGTTGCAGATTCATTTTTAACTTTATCCCTTATAAATTTGCTGAAAAAATCAAAACAACTGTTTTTAAACTGCAAAGGGGAAAAGTTCAAAAACATCGAGCTTCGAAATTTTCGATGGCACGAAAAATATAGCATCCCCATTGGTATGTAAAAGTGTGTGCAAAGTTTCAAGCAACAAAACCGATTTTTCGAGGTTGTCCCACCTCTATCATAATAAAGATTATTATTACATGGCAAAATAAGATTATATTTGGCAAATATGCAAAACCCCAATTTTTAATGTTGAATATATCATAAAAATTCACGAAATAGAAAATTATCGATAAAAATCTTATTTATTTTAATTTTGACGGCATTATGATTATTCCTGCAGACATCGGAGAGAGAAGCTCCGAAGATTGTTCGGACGGCGAAACATCCGATGATCTTGCAACACGTTTCCCCAGTTATTCAAGCAGAAATAATTTGTATGACAGTGTAAAGTTTCCTAATTCCCCACCGCAACAAGGTTTACACGATTTGATCACTAAAATAGATACAACAGTCGCTGAAAAAAGCAAATTAACAACTCTCGTGCGAATAACAGATCAAGATTACTATATTGATCAATTAAATAAGCCATTTCTTTATATAAACTCAGCAATGATCGAACCGATACAATCTGTCATATTGGTCACAACAAAAACATACGAATTTTTAGAATATCAGTCCGAATATTTGAAAGAAGGGCCAATCATTTTTGGATGGCAAAATATTTACCAAATGCAGGCATCAGATATATCAGCAAACTTACAGATGTGCTATAGGACTCTTTATCTCAAATTACGCCAACATTTATTATTCTCGTATATTTTAGGATTATCACAGACCAAAATAGATACAATAGCTAAAATAAGAAAAGACTGTCCACGCGGAAGGCAAATGTTTCATTATATTGGCTTTCAATTTCCGCCCATCTCAAATAAAGGAATTTCATTTTATCCATTTTGCTCAACGAATGTCCTTTCATTCGAAACTTTGTTCAATATTATCAGTCCTCCATTTTGCTTCTTGTTTGATTGCGATAATGCAGGAATTGTGATACCAATTTTACAAGATGCTTCAAAGCATTATACGAACTCGACAACACGAAAAGGAGAAAATTCATCAGTCAATGATTGGTTTTGTTTCTGTGCTACATCACCAGGTGAAGAATTACCGCTAATTCCATATCTTCCAAGAGATTTTCTTTCACAATGTATATTAAATCCAGTACCATTAGTTATCTTGTGTCATATTCTGCAGAACTTCAAAACTTCATTCCCAACAGATAATTTTCCAATGAATATATTAAATGATCTCTTGATGAATGGTCCAAAATGTGAAAAAGAGCGAACAAAGATAGAATCAGTTTTACTGGCAGTTGTTGATGCTATTGCAAGTGATAATCTTCAACCTTTCATGTTCAAGCAAATCTTTAGACGCGACAGAACTACTTCAAGAATGTTTGAACACTTCATAATCGCGCAGCACCTGCTACATGCATATGGGGTCCATCCAATGTCTCATCCTCGTCTCCCATCGCTTGCAACTCACCATTTATGGAGCTCTCTGGAGACAGAGTTATCTGCTTATGTGTCGACGAAAGTCATTGGAAGGCCGAGTTTTGTTTTTGACTTTTTCGGAAGAGTTATCACTAGTTTCGAGAATGCAATGGAAACAGTGCCAATCAACCAGATATTACTGAGTCTGATGTGTCATGCACCTTTCTCAGGATGCGAGAATGCTTCAAGATCAGTAATTTTGATTTCACAACTCGCTGCACGCTCTCAATCGAATCGCAATATGCTCTCCAAAGTCAGCATTTTCCACGCTTTCTTCGCAAGATTAGTTTCATCCTTGACAAATGAAGAACTCCATTCTATAGCATATATAGTTGTTTCACTTCTTCAATGCGATCCAAATTCTGTTTTCGATATTAGGCATGATTTAGATATCAGTGCATTACCAGGAACATTGTTTAACAGAAATGTACCTTGCGAGACTCGCTCACTTATTGCTGCTATTCTTGCTGCCGTTTTGGATACAGTTAAAGCTGTAGAAGCGTTTTGTAGTACAGCAGACTTCTTTGATTGCTTAACAAAAGAATTGCCAATTGCTTCTCCGCAACTACAATTGTGGCTTTTGATCCTCGTTAAACGTGTTTTTGGTTCGTTCCCGGCCATTTCAGGCAGTTTTACTCCATCAGGTGCCCATCTTCAGATTGCCGCATGTTTGAATCACAGATCGCCAGAAGTTAGAGCAGCAGCAATTGCCTCACTTACTGCTTTTATTGGTGAAAGAGGTCCAACAACAGCATTAGTTTATCTTGCAGCGCCATTACTATTTGACATGAATTTTGTTGTTAGATACGAGTTTGCTCAGTTCTTGTGCAGGTTCTATGAATTGCAAAATGTTCAATCCAAAGGATTCGAAAAAGCGAAATATCCAAAACCAATGTCATTGCTTATTGACTCTATTGTTGGCAGACATATAGATTTGAATAGAACCAAAGAGTCATTCATACAATATGTTGAAGCGGCTGATGAAGCGAATTCATCAAACAAGAGCGAAGAAACACTCCTGAATGCTCTCACAGTTTACGCCGACATTTTGGAGTCTGATCCTCATCCATCTGTGAAGCAAGCTGGGCACAGACTTTCTCAAGCTTTATTTGATGAAGGGGAAATGAATGACGGAGATACAGATGCACTATTTAACATTTCATTGCGTCAACTTGTGAATTCAGGTCAATGGAAAGTTCAAGAAAATAAAATTGAAGAAAATCAATTCCAAACGATCCATTTCACGGAAGGCGAAGTCCCAGCTTGTTCGGCACATCAGCTTCTTTGTGCAAAACTTAATGATGTTGTTCCCAACAAAATTGCCTTTGAGCAATCCAAATACAGCCTTGCAATTGCAGCTCCATCGAAGACAATCATTAGACTTGATGAAGGATTACGTCAATTTGGCCGTCTTTCGTGCTCTGACTGCATCATCACTGACCTCAAGACTGCAGATTGGAACGGCGAGACAAGAATTTTAGTTGCCAGCAGTGATGGTTGCGTTAATATTTGGGAAGGAACGCATCATGAATGCTCGTTATCATTCCGAGCATCGCTTCTGTACAAAGAAGAATCAACAAACCAGATCATTTCACCAGCAAAACAATATCATAGGATTGCTACATCAACAAGTGGCGGTGGTGTTGTTCTATGGGATGTTGATTGTATGCAGTTTTCAGGTGAATGGGATGGCGAAGGAAGAGTCATGACTTCACTCGAAGTTGCCGCAAGCGATGACACAACAGTATTCAGCGGATTTGAAGATGGAACGATGAACATTTTGGACACACGCACACCACACTTGTTAACTGTTACGACACCTAATTACAACGTTGGTCCAATCGTTAGAATTTCTCCATCGCTGGCGCCCGGCATCATCGTGAATACAATGACAAGAACAGGCGTTTTCACATCTTGGGATTTACGAATGTGGAAACCAATATCACAAGCATCAATCAACACAGCAGTCGAGATATGCGACATTCATCCATGCTATTCATTAGCAATCTGTGTTCCTCAGACAGGTTCTCCAATCATCACATCAGGTAATGGAAAAGTTTTGTGTGTTATTCCAGAATTGAAGTGCGTTTCATCAGTTGCAATGCACCCTCTGCTCCCTATTTTTGCATGTTCCACAAACTCAGGAGAAGTTGTTTCTTATCAATTAGCTTTCTCCTATAATTAATTTTTTTTTTGTTTATTAAATATTTTGTATGTATGTGTTCTCAAAAAATTCATTTATTAATTTATCTCAAAAACAGATGACATAAACAACTCATAAATAACGAATGTGTGAATTGGAGGAAATTCATCAATGGTTTCCGCATTCTTCATTGGTTTTTGGCGATTAAATGAAATTGGAATCTCTGCTTCGCATTCATAAGATGAATAGTGTGGCAGAAGATTTATGTAATACTCGGATAAAGTATTTGTTATTGTTACATCACCATAATCATTTGGTGGATCTTCAATGTAACAGTATTCGACAGTAAGAGTGCTCCCATAATATGTCTAAAACCTACACTTAACCTGATTTCCTATAAAGCTGCAATTTGCCACATAATATAGCATTACATATGCATCTATCAAATCCCCATCTGAAGCAAAAGTATTATTTAAAAAATTGCAATGTATGATATAGAATGTAGCATACCACCATCCCTCCATATACACCATCAGAAGTGGATATGAAATTTGTGAGTTATTCCAAAACGTTGAAAAATAAAATCTCGAATCTTGTTTCATCTGAATAACCTCATAAATACATATTCCTGTAATTCTGGCAAGAGAAATGTTTATAGACGAACAATTAACATTCCTTAGCACACATACATTTCGCGTTCCAACTTATTCGTTATTCCCAGATTTAGAAATCGAAGAATCAAAACTGCAAACTGTAATATTTGTTATGATCTTGCAGAAAACACCTTCACCCGAAGTCTGAGAACAGAAACTGCAAACTCTATTTAGTGAAATCTGTCCCCAAGAACTATAATACAAAGAGCCCCTATCACTTGAAGATGAGCATTTCGAGAATGCGGAATCCTTTATAAGAAGTTTTGTAGCATATGTTATTGATCCAAAGTACACAGAACAATCAATCAAAACCCGCGAATAAACAGAAAGTTACAAAAAAACTCTCATTCGAACATTGAATGAATTTCTGTGAACCATCATCAACAATGATATCTGGAAATCCATAGCTGTAGAAATCAGACCATTATTTCGATCCAAACATAAAGAAATAAAGAAAATACGTTTTTTTTTCTTTTGAACAAATCATAAACACATTTATCTAAAAAGTTAATATTCCAATGTGTTTTTAACTGTGCAAAAATAATTCCAATGTAAATTCAAATTGAAACTTTTTCTGAGAGTTTCTCCAAGATTGATAGGGTGGCCGAACCTCATAATTAAAATCTCTAAAATTATAATTATCATAATACAAGAATCATAGTTATCATAAAATTAGCTCATTTTAATTATCACATATCCGAAAAGTGATGCAGAAACATCAATAACTCGGAAATGCATACCTTATTTGCCTACAGATTTAAATCATATATGCATAGGGAATTATGCCTTTTATCTTTTATTCGTTAAATCCTTAAGGTAAAAACAAATCTTATTCTAAGCTGCTAGATTCAACGCTTCCATCCATTTTTATACCATCACAGTACTCGCAAAACCTTTTGTTTTTTGAAAAGAGACACATAGACACTGTAAGCATCTCTCTGCATTTTTAATCAATTTTGTCAATGTTTTGAAATGGTACTGTAGTAGTTTGTGCGCTATTAAAATCTCACTTTTTTGGCCTCAGATGTCTTTTTTTCGTTGAAACTCAGCAAGATCGTTTGAGCAATTGATTGAAACAGATATCTTGAAAAATAAATTATTATCAATTTGACATTATAAATAAATTTTGAATTTTTCTACAATAGTTGGCTCAAATTTTTGGACTCAGCATTTGAAGGAATACTCGATATACGTACATTAGCAAAATACATAACTTTGGGGAAGAGACTACACGGATTTTCGGAGATCCAAATCAGATTATGTGTTGAACTACAATATAGCTCAGTTCAGATGTTGCATTATCGATTGCACAATAAAAATGTATTTCTTCACATTATAATAACTTTTTGGTGCATTACCTTTTTGTTTTTGATTTATCTTGGCAAATATTTTTAATATTTGCTTATTGTGTTAATAAAGTTTTGTCTATTCTGTCTTTATATGTATATCCTGCATATTTACTTATGAAAATACTTTAATTCTAATCAAGATCAAATTCAATTAAGATGTATTGATTAATCGCAAAGTATATAGCCGGAATTTAATTGTTCATGTCATAAGTGTATTACACGCTTAAGTAGAATGAACTTTATAGTTTATGATAAAAAACCTTTAGTTAATTAAAAGTAAATTCACATTCAACAGCGTAGTGGTCTGACAACTGGACAAACTTCTCGTTCTGGACGAACATTTCGTTAACTTTCGGCTTGTAAGCTACTTTAAGTCGTGAATTTTTGTGTGAGAACAAGTAAATGTAGTCAAGGGATTGAGTTGTACCCTGATCGTATTGTTCTGCTAAGACCGTATCAATAACTTTACCATCAACAAGTGGACCAAATGTAATTGGGTGCTCACCGTATGTCTTAAGGAGAATGTCAACGCAGTCGTATTCTGGGATCGTAAAGTGCTCGAGAAGGCTGTTATATTCATCTCCATATCTTGAGTTAACATTAAAATCGCCAACGACAATAACTGGATAGTTATCATTGGCCTTTGTCTTCATGAAAGCACTTAATTGATCGAATTGAGCCTGACGGACCTTAACATCGACAACTGTTGGATCTTTTCCGCTCTGGTAAGAAGCCTGAAGGTGTGTTGTGAAAAGATGAACATGGTGCTTATCGTCGAGTTGTATTTTAGCGTAAATGGATCCTTTAGCGGCGAAAGAGTCAACACCACATCCAGCAGTGTATCTGATGCTATCTGCCTCAAGAATTGGGAACTTTGAGATGATCATAAGACCGCTGTCGATAAATTGGCGCGATAAAAGTGGTGGATTCTTTGCTGTTAAAGTATATTTGAAACCAATAGATTTTGCAGCTTCAATAAAATTCTTGGCGATATCAGAACCGAACTGGAAACCTTCATCTAAACAAACAACATCGTAATCTTGGATTTTTTCAAGAAGCAACTGAGATCTTCTTCTCATATACTCCTCTCTGCCCATATGGAAGAGAGATGGCCTCCAGAAGGCGTTGTAGTCAAGTATTTTAAGTTTCTTCGTGTTAAATCGATCATCACGTTTTTCAGCAACGTCGATGTAATGCTTTGCAGTCCTGGCGAGCGTTGCCTTCAGTATTGCCGTGATTAAAGCGAGTGCACCAATCGGAATTCCAAGTCCGTAAAGTAAAACAGATTTCATCAATAAAAAATGTTTTTTTTTGATTGTGATGAAAGATTTATTCTCAAAAGTAGAAATATCGATATAAAAATCCATAGAAACAATTTTTCTCTCAGTGAAACGTTATCAATCTCAAAATATTGATAATATATAACCGAGAGCATGAATATGAAATAGCTTCTAGAAGCATATTTCGGATCTAGTAGTATACAAATTGTGATTTTTCGGGGATGAAGTTTGGTTCCTACTGGTTCGTCAAACTTTCGTGATGTTGTTAATTCCTGAGGGAAATTATTCGAATAAGAATTTTGTGGTGATGGCTTTTCGTTCTTTAAAGCATAAGCTCTTTGACCACTGACGTAATGTAGATTTGAGCCAAAGCTTCCATCATTTACATCTATTTTTAGGTCAGCGCCTTTTGGAATATTTCTTCCTCTCACTTTCTTTTCTTAGTTAGTTTATCAAAAATTATGTTTAACACTGATTTTGAAATAAATGAAAATTTTAATCTCCTATGGGGGACCCGAATTTTGTACCACTGACTATGACGCGTAATTATACCATCACTAACTAACTTGAGAACTTTACAAACGTTAATTTTATAAATTGTGAACTTTACAAATGACACATTTAGATGTTCGCGGTGGAATGGCGAAGACATTCCACCGCGAACATCTTATTACTAACTCAGGGTTCTATAGCACACTTATTAGATTGCGCTACTTTTGAGGCGTTTTCGATGTATGAAATAATCGCAATATTTTCGATCTTTGTCAAAATACTACAATTTTGACTGTATGTCACAGCATATAAAGAATATATCATTTATGTCACAAAAGTACTTTTCATGTCAATAGAATGAGCCAGTTTTATAATACAAAATGGAATTTACGAACAGATGAGATTCATGGTTAAAAATACTCTGTTACTGAATGCACATGATACTTTTCTAACATTTACATCAGTAAAATGTTGATTTACCTTTATTACAAACTTAATCGAAATTCCAAAAGACCAAAAATGATAAAAACCTAACCTCTGTTTGTACAAAATGCTATTTTCTATGTAATCAGGATATAATTAACTATGTTTTTAGACTTAATTCGAATGAAAAATTTTTAAAAATCGTATTTATGTTATAACATATGCAAACTATGTGGAGCATATATTTGAAAAGTAAACTTAAAGATTCCCTCTACTTTCTTTATGAAAAATCTTATAAAATGGATAATTATTTTGAATATTGGTTACAAAACACAAATATTTTCAAGTTCTAATATTCTCACTATAATATATTCAACTAAGAAGTTATTTCATTTATGTACTCACACGATAATATGAAGTCTGGACTCATTACAATTGCAGAATATGGTGCTGCAACAGCTGAAGGAAATGATAGCAACAAATTTTACTACTCTAGTATACATAAATGTTATGTTCTTACCATAATTGTAATGAGCAATTATAGAGAATCTAGGAATCGCTTGTATAGAGCGTAATTTTCTTTGAACATACCAGCATAAGTAGTAGAATATGTATGTGATCTGGATTTACTCTAGATCCAATCCAAAAAGAGCTGTATATTCCTTTGATTCACTCAAAAATATGAACAAAATCATCTTTTCTCAATAGGCATTATTATTCTATTCGTTCTGTATTTTCAAATCTAACATATGCAAATGTCATGCTATAATATATGAACAAATCAGTATTTTTCATAAAAATATTTTAATTTTGTAGTATTAAATCAATGTCAGGTGAAAATTTGCAATGTAACATGCATCAATCAAGTATTTAATCTAAATGATATGCTTCATGTGGCTATTTAAATCTCCATTGACCGAGATATCAATTTGATTTTATCGAAAACTTGAACAATTTATATATTTGAAGTGTGATAATACTATACTCGCAATTTAATATCAAGTGAGACAAGTAAATGTTCGATATTTGCATTTTTGCTCGAAATATGATTTCAATCTGGGTGATTGGCTCACACAAATGACTGCCACTCGTATATTATTTGTTCCTCATTGGGTGTGGGGCCTACTGTGTGAGATCGAAGGCAATTGGTAGTAAAAGGCGAAGTTTCCCCCTTTTGGTTTTGCAATTTTTTGAAAAATGAAAAAATGAAATTCAAAATTATTGCATCAAATTGTACTTCTATTCATGCTTGTGTAAATTCTTTTAAAAAAATTGCATGAGTCCAATGAAATTAAAAATTTTCATATTTGAAAAATTGCTATTTATTGATCATAATGCTATGTCTACGTTTTATTAGTAAAATGGAACTCATTCCATTATTCTCAGTAGGGCGAAAGGACTTTGCTGAGTCTAAAAGACAAAAAATCAAAATGGAAAATAAATTTTTTTTGACTTGCGCCTCTTACAGACATTGTAGGCCTATACTACCTACTCCCTAAGTTTCAGCCTCATAGGGGTTTGGTAAAATAATGAGGTCGATTTCCGGGTCAAACGGCATTATAAAGGGGCCTTGGGTTGCTCCTTCCGTGCCATCCTTAAAAATGTTGAGTTCGCGCAGCCAAAAGTGCCTAATTCTCACATCCATACATAGTTTCAAGGAAATCGGCCAATTATCAATAATAAAAATTTCAAATTGTGATTTGCTAAAATTCGTGGACAATATCCACATGAGTGTCGATTTATGGCCGAAAAGTCCAGAATCAGCAAACAACTAAGAGGCAAAAAAGGGTGAAAAGTGAACTTCCTTTGTAAATTCATACGTTTAGACTTCATTTGAGAAATGGTAGAGTGCCGCCTTACCAACCCAGCAAACCTTAAAAAGATCCTCGACGCGCTCCACGACTTAGTTGAGGAGGCCAACATCGAGTGCAGCGAGACTGGTCTCTCGATTCAAGCTATGGACACTGCTCACGTCGCCCTTGTCTCTATGAACCTCAATGCCTCAAGCTTCGAGAAGTACACATGCACGAGCAACACATCTCTCGGTGTCAATCTCGGCGCGATTCAGAAGATCTTGAAATGCGGTGACAGCAATGATGTTTTGACATTAGAAACAACAGAGGACATGTCTGCTCTTAAGTTCAAGTTCGAGAACTCCGCTTCTGATCGTTATTTCGAGTTCCAGATGAATCTTATGGATATTTCCTCTGAACACTTGTCTATCCAGGACTACGAGGCGGACGCTACAATCATCTTCGGATGCAGCGAGTTCCAGAAGATCTGCCGCAATCTCGCTCAGTTCGGTGATACAGTCAAGATCACAGTTGAGAAATCTCACGTTTCTTTCTCCCTCGCTGGCCAGCCAATTGCAACAACCTTCAACTATTCGAACTTCGAGTCTGCTGGAAAGGATGGATCTCAGGTTTCCATCGAATGCTCAGACAAGATCGAGCTTTCATTCGCTCTTCGTTATCTTAACTTATTCACAAAGGCTGCTCCGCTTTCTGAGAACGTTAAGCTCTGCCTTTCTAATGAGCGCCCATTACTTGTTCAGTTTGATCTCGAGGACGAAGCTGGTGATATCAAGTACTACCTTGCACCAAAGGTTGATGATAACGAAGATGAGGAATAAATTATTATAATTTTTAGATATCGATTTTTCTTTCACCACATTTGAGTTTTGATCAAAAAAAAAAAAAAAAAAAAAAATAGAAAAGAATAATATTTTATATAGAAAGTATAATAATAACTGATATTATAAATTCACTAAGCTTAAAGCAAGTGTCTTAATTTGTTCGCGGATTTCTTGACTTGTGTTTGAAAGATATCCAAACAGAGTTCTCTGTGCATCTGCCTTTCTCTGCTTCAAGAAGTCGAGACCGTGTTCAGCAATTTCATCGACAATCATTGTGATGACTTTGAGAACTGATTTGTTTGGTGATAAGCTATTGAGCATCTCAAGTGATTGAATAACAACATCAGCAACTTCATCATCTGCGAGAGCTCCTTCGCTGTGAGACTTGAACACGAGTTGTACTGATGAATGATGAACAGGAAGAGACTTCATGTTGCATGAGATTTGGGCAACAAGAAGAATGACTTTCGTCATCTTATTTGCTTCAGCACAGTTAAGGGCGTGCTCAAGTAATTTGACGAATGACTTTAAACCCTGAATATTTTCGTTTGATAAAACTTTGGAAATTGTTGATGTAGAGATTTCCATGAATAAATTTGATAACCTCGAAGTTTCTTCAATAAAGACTGAAATAACTTCGTAATCATTGAACTCAACAAACATTGATGATGCCCATGGAATGAGCATTTGGGCAATATCAGCATCATCTGTGAATTGAGCAATGAATTTCGTGCACATCGAGCGATAAAGACCGAGAATAATGAATGGTGATGTTTGTGCGAATTGCGGCATTACGAATTCAGCAATAGCTTGGACTTTATCTTGTGTCTTGATGAATCTCGAAAGAAGAGAGAAGTAACAGTCTGTTACAATCGCAACAATCTCGCTCTTAGCATTAAACAAAACAGTTGGAATAACTTGAAGAATCAATGATGTGATTTCTGTAATTTGTTCGCATTTCTCAGGAAGCAATTTCGCTGACTGAAGGTTTAATGATGGGACTGTTGTCTGAATGATGTAGTTTGCAATAATCAGGAATACTTTGAGATCATGCCTTGGTGGAATTGTCTTATAGCAGTTGCTGAAAATAAAGAAAGATTGCTGAATGATAGAGCTTTCTTGATCGCATGAAGCAGCCTCCAATATTTCCACAATAATATCCCAAGCAGAATCAATGAGCGGAATGACATATTCAACAATGTTCAAAACTAGTTTTCGTGGATCCAAAAGAACATTGTTCATGAAGATTGTAAGGAATGGCGAAAGAATGTCGTTCTGGAATTGTGACCATTTTTCTTTGTTCTTAATTCCTGCTTGGACTACTTGCCTAAGTCCATCGATTGCATACATTGATATCTCGTTGTGGCCAAGGCATGCGGTCCTGTTGAATTGAGCTCTAACAAGAGTCCATGTCTGCGACCAAATGAATCTGACTCTATCGAAGCTCTCTTTCATCAATTCAACAATTTTCTGTAATGTGAAAATAATTGGAGGATTCATGCATAATTCTTCAGTGGCAACAGAGCACATGCACTTAACGAACTCAACAAATGCAAACCCAGGAAGTGAGTTAGCGAACCAATAAACTGTGTCGATTTCTTGTGTGTGATTAACTGCAGTTGATTGCTTTTCAGCAGTTTTGGCTGACTCATCAATAGCAGCTAAATCTGTTGCACCCCAAGTGTAGATCTTGGAAAACAGCTGAAGAATGTAAACCCATGACATTCCGAATCCTTCACCACACTCCTTCGCAAGCATACAAACTTCATTGATAGCGAGAGTCTGGCAATCACCTGATGATGTTTGACAGTACATGCATAAGAATGAAACAATGGAATCAAGTTCTTTCTGCATGCTGAAATTAGAAAGGAAGAAAACAAGCTGGTGAATGCAGTCGAGCGTTAAATGAACAATATCAGAGATAGCATAATTCGATAATAATAATGATAAACAAGCGAATAGTGTTGGCCATAATCTATCAATAACAAGAATCAACAATTCTCTTGTAAGTGTTGGGAGACCTTCTTTGTTAGAGCGTTCCATGAGATCTCTAAGCAATTGCCTGCTCTTCTTCTGCATCTGTTCTGCATTTCCATCAGTTGTGAAGATTGTCTTCATCTTCAATGGCTTAGCTTTAACACGTTCATAGATATCTTTCAATACAGAGATATCAACTTCTCTTGCGAACTCTACTTCTCTTGTATTCTTTATCCACTCATCACATGTGATCTTTCTCTTGATGTTTTCATTGTGTAAGTCTGTTTGGAGCATGATAATAGAAAAAGCAATAGCGTAAGCAGCGTCTTCAGACATCCAATTGTTGTCTTCGTGGAACTTCTTTGAGACAGCAACCATAACTCTATCAATCTGTTGCGCTTCGCCTGGTAACAAGAATGAAGCACAGAGATCTCTAAGAGCTTGATCAAGTGTAACATTCTTGAAATTAAATGTTGAAACGAAACCATCCAAAGCTTGAACGTTTTCTGCTTTAACGATATATTCACTAACTGCTGATGGATTCAGAAGAGGCGATGACTTTAAGAATGCACCTATCTGGAATAAATCATTTTCAACAAGTTCACTTTGTATCATTGAGGCAATACCTTTTTTGACTGATTCATTAAACAAAGTTGCACATCCTTCCATTGTCATCTTCTTCTCTAAAACAAATCTCTCGCTATCGCTGGCACCATCATCACCTTTCATTCCAGCAGTGAGGAAGAAGTTCCTGAATGATGCGAGAATCGAATACAAGCAGCGCAAACATGATATCGATGCAGTAGCATTCGAAGAAAGAGTCAAACAGCATTGCGTAATTGCATGAACAAGTTTTTCGAATACTCTATAGCTATCAGTCGAACTGCAGTCGCACATTGCAAAGACAATCATGAGAACATTCCTTTCGAGCGAGCTGATGACTTCGAGATAAGACACAGCTTTAACAATTAAATTACTTTGGCTTTCGAAAGCAGGGGTGATTAATTGCGCAATAATAGCTGGAAACGATGGAATAATGAAGTCTCCCATTGCAGAAAACTCTTGGAACATTTCAAATATCTGATTATAAAATGTATCGGAAGTTGTGAATGCAATTTGAATGAATAACTGTGGTATGTCAACCATAGCTATCTGCTTATATTCATTTGTATCCTTTAAAGGCTGAGGAGCCTTAAAGAAGAGATCATGAATAATTGGAAGTAAAACGAAAAGCGAATTGTCATTGAGTGAAGGTGACATGAATTTAATAAGAGTAGTCAATGTTATTTTGTAATCTGATATCGCAATCTTATCTAAAGTGCTCTGTTCGAGAGAATTGTTGATAATTGAAATGTTAGCTGATAAAAGCAATTCAACTGCTTTTCTGTTATCTGCATTTTGATTTGTATCGAACTGTGCAAGTATTTCTGTTAAAAAGTACTGCAAATCCTCATTATGAAGATAAAGTTGCTGATTTGATGAATTTAGAAATGCAGTTAAGCATTTTAATGCTTCCATAAACTGAGGAGATTTGTGTTCTTGGAGAATATTTATTAAAATATGAATAATTTGCGTTGATGTGTTTGCAGCCAAGAAGAATTCAAGGTTTTGGGCCGAAAAAAGTTTCTCAAGTACTTCTATGCACGGAATTCTGATTGATTTTCTATCTTTTGGTATTAATTCTATTATTAAATCAATTGTTGGAGAAATATCCGACAAATTTAATGCATTTATTGCTTTGTTTAGTTTTTCTTTAAGGTGTTTGTCCTTTTTAAAGAAAGAATCACCGGAGATATCCTCCAAAAATGGTTTAATTATAGAGATTTGACCCTGAATAGGATCGTTCATTTTTTGCTAAAAGTTATCGTTTTTTCGAACTGATTCTTTTTATATCATTTTTATCGATGTTTTGGGATATTTACTTACGCTTATTTTGTAGATTTTTTCAGCATCTTTTTATTTCTTGATTGGAGTTTAATGGAATAAAAAAAATTATTGGAATAAAGTGAATTTGGAATCAAACCCTATTTTGGAATAACCGCCAATTTGGAATAATGACGGTTATTCCATATGCCAAAAATAGGTCGAAAAGTGACAATAATGGAATACCCGAATTATTTGGAATCAAAATGAATTCGGAATTGGAATCAAAAGTGGAATAATGGAATTAGGAATCGACCTCAAGGTCTCTGTTATATAGCAACTTATTAATAAGTTGTTAGCTGACATCGAGCTTGTTTACATGTCAGTTATTCTTCAACTTTGATTACACGTTTTTGTTGAATAGAGAATACATTGATGCGTGCTATGATATATGCAAGACGACAGCCAATGAATTCTATCGATTGAAAATTTAGTTTTGCTATAAAATGAAAAGATATCAGAATAAATCACTTCTAACTTTTCGATTTTTTAATCATTGTTATTGCATATGCTCTATATTTGAAGTGCCCATCGATTTTGAAGATCCTGAGATTCCAAATATTTAGCATGCGATTAAATACCTGAAAAAGATTGAGACAAATTGCTTCGCGTCATAGCTCAATTGGCAAAACACTCCAAGCTTTAATGAAGAGGTTTGGGGGTTTGACTCGCGGTAGTCTTTCCTTTTTCCTTTTTACCACAAATTATGGATGATAATGCTATCTCAATTTATAATGGAATTGAGGATAAAGCGATTATGTTTCCAACTCCCTGACGGTTATTCCAAAGTATTTTTGATTCCATTATTATCCATTATTCCTAATTCCAATATCGAAGTTGATTCCAAATTTTGAGAGCATTATGCGCATATCCAAATATTCGGCGATTCCAAATAATTCGGGTATTCCATTATTGTCACTTTTCGACCTATTTTTGGCATATGGAATAACCGTCATTATTCCAAATTGGCGGTTATTCCAAAATAGGGTTTGATTCCAAATTCACTTTATTCCAATAATTTTTTTTATTCCATTAAACTCCATTCTTCTATATATCAAAGCATTAACATATGTTTTAAATAATATAAACACAAACTATACCTCATATGTTTTGCGTGTCAACGAGTCACGTTGTAAAGTGTCGGATTGTTAGAATTTAAAAGGTGACCTTTTAATGTTAAGCGAAAAATATCAAAAAAAAAAAAAAAAAAATAATAATAAAGGGTGAATATCTATTTGAATTTGATGTGAGAGAAATAAATTACGTTATATAGGTGCTTTTAACCCATTTCTGCTGTTGTGTGCAGATATGCCACACTGCATGGCTGCGCGCAGCAGCAGAAATGGGTTAAAAACACTTTCAAGAAGAAAGTTGTGCATCGAAGTAATTTCGGCAAAGGCTGATGTTTTTCGCTTCTTTAGCTGGTGAATATCTGAGATCTATGTATCTCTAAGAAGTCACTAGCTAAAGAAGCGAAAAACATCAGCCTTTGCCGAAATCATGTCGATTGATTTTTTTAAAAAAATCTGCTTTTTAGACATCTTTGATACTGTGTGCAGCTATCATATGTGTGGTAGATGTGCTCAGTATCAAAGATGACTAAAAAGCAAAATATTTTTGTGAATCGAAGTTATCTCGGCAAAAAAACAGAAGATCCCTTGCTTCTTCAGCGGATGATTGACTTAGATTCATGTGATGCTAAGGATTTACTTGTTAAAGAAATGAGGGATCTCGGTCTATGTCAAAATAATTTAGATTTTCAATCGACTTTGAAAAAGTGCTTTTCCTACATGTTTTCTGCTGTGCGCAGCCACACAGTGTGATGCAATTGCACACAGCAGCAAAAATGGACGAAAAGCACGCTTTTTTTATTTTAAATTATATGCGAGGACAAAGCTGTGTTTTTTGCTTCTTTAGCTGGTGAATGTCTGGTATCTATGTATCCCTAAGGCATCCATTTCTGCTGCTGCGCGCAGCCATGCAGTGTGGCATAGTTGCACACAACAGCAGAAATGGACGAAAAGCACGCTTTTTAAATTTCAAATTTGAATACTCCCCCCTCTAATTTCGAATCTGACAACTATTTTTTATTTGGCAAATAAAATTTTACTTGACAAAATGAATTTTTAATCTTTTTTACTATTTTTCAATGCCGAAAATCTGACAATCTGACACTTTACGAAGTGACTTGTCGACAAACAAAACACATATACTATCATATAATACGAAATCTATAATATTTCCGGAAAACTATTTGGTAAATTTGGCACGTAAATTACAGATCTGATATGTAAAATACTTCAATATATGTTGTTTTCTTCTTCTTCATTTGAGCTCTGTTAACCATAAATCAACATTTCAAACAAAAATAGAAATGCCAAATATCACTTTAACTATTGTGCTCTTCGTAATAATTCATTCGAGAAAATTTGATATTATTTAACGAAAAGAACTTATATAATAACAAGACTTGAGGCGGTATCTTCATGTAAATGTTGATATGAAACGAAATAACAAATTTATTAAATAACCTGAAACAGATTAAAAAACAAGTATATCCGAATTTAATTCAATCAGCTCTCTTCCTCTTCTTCTTCAGAATTATCGTTTGGATCAGCAACATCTTCAAAGTCGTCATCAACAATTGTCTTTGATTCTAAGAAATGTGAACTAGTAGTATCATCAATCTTTGGAACATTGCCTCCATAGGATGTTTCGCATCGTTTGAGAGTTGGTTCAACAACTTCATCAACGAATTTTTTAAAATTTTCTGGTATCTCGATTTCAGCTTCTGTGAGTCTCTGACGAAGATTTTCAGATATCTTTATAATAAAACCATGGTAATTTACAGTAATCAAATTCATATTATTGTGTTCTTCTATCATTTTCTGCATTATATTCAAATCACTAACAACTTTTGACCAAATCTTCGAATTTAGTTCTAGTATGATCTCAAAAAGGGCCAAAAACGCGCAGTGTAAGAATGAATTAGTTGGCTGCTTGAAAAACAGTTTAAATAAGAGACTTAGTACATCGAGTATACACTCTGAACATTTTCCACTAACTTCAACAATATCGTGAATGATTTCAACAGCGTGGCATTTATCACCAAGAAATTCGTCATTTCTCAGGATAAAATCGCATAATTTATTGACATTTTCTTGTAAATAAAGTACTATCTTATCAAATTGTGTGAGTTCTTTGCTGTTTTCTTGATTATCATCTTGTGAAGTTCTTAACATCAGAGATAATATCTTAAAAGCTTTCTCTGATATATCATATGTAGGTGCATCGATTCCTGTTTCGAATATCAACTTGAAATTGTCGAAAGAAGAAAGCCGTGTAATTAAATCGTTTGTTTCACAACCTTCAAGAAGCGATACGATGAGACGTAAACAGCACGAAACTGTATATTCTTCATCGTATATCTTCGCCATGAGCTTTTTGTCTGCTTCAACTTTATATAACCAATCGTAATGATTTCTAATATTTGTTAAAAATTGAAAAACGTTCTGGTTATTGATTTTGTTCACGAGGTTTTGAAAAAATATATCAGGTTCTGGTATTTTGCTAAGAAAATCTGAATCTATCGCAAATTGAAGAATTTTGAAATAGTTGGGATAGTAAATATCCTGAGTTATAGAGTTTGTTAGCAATGTGACAACATTGGCGTCGTTAACTAAAGCGTCAATGATTTTTGAATTATGTGAGACAAGGGCTTTACAACACCTGTTTGGATCAACACCATTAGGTGTTTCTTCTAAATGTATAGCCATTTTAATCAATGTTGGAACGTTTTTGGCAACAAAACTTGAAATATTTTCGAGATGCTGGCCAAGAGCATTAATAAAACAGTCTTCTTTTAAAAGACTTTCGAGTGTCAAAGTTCCACGCTCTGCCTCTGATTCAAAACGTTTAATAATCTCACGATTTGAACTCCAAGACATTTGCGTCAATTTTTTTTCCAAATACTTTTTGTCATGTAAATTTATATTACAAAAAAATATGAAATAATTTTTATCGCAATGCGATATGAAAAATTCATTCTAATTCATATTTCAAAATTAAGCTGTCAAATATCCAAAATAAAATCAGACCTTTTAAATATCATCTCCTAGACCGAGATGCTGAAAATTATCCAGACACACTACATAAGATGTGAAATCAGTCAGTTGCTCCATTCAATTTTAGGAATTGAACGATTTCGAGAAATTTCATTTCAACTGCAATTGATAATGGAGTCTTATATCATAATGAGGATAAAATGTGAATGATTGATTCTATATCATAATGATGATAAAATGTGAATGATTTGGGTTATTCTGGGTTCCCAAAAAAAGTCCCAAAAAACGATTATTTTTCCTCAGAATTTGGGATTTTTTTAGGAAATAAGGTTCGAAAAATTTTGAATTTTTTTTTCAAAAATGTGATATATTCTTGAATCATCTATATATATCAAACAAGTGCCTTATAAAGCCAAATTGTTTGATAGCTATATCTTGTTAAATCTGATATTTGTCGAAATCTAATTTCGATATTCTCCAATAATCCATATTTAACCTATAATATTTTAGAAAATAAAAATTTATTACTGTTATAACAATATATCAATGATTCATCTATTGTTGTCGGTAATTGATATTTTTTCAATATTTAAAGTATATCCAAAATGGCATATTATTCAATATGAATAAGTGCACAGTAGTACCAACCATCATTATATTATTATTCTATGGTTATACTGATATAAATCAGATTATATAATATGGTAATTTAAAATTATCGCTAAATAATTGATTTTCTAGATACAAATGTTAGAAATTGCTTTCATGTGGATGCTTTGTAGAATTTTGATGTTGTTTCCTTTCAATTTTCAATTTTGAAATAATCAATTTGTGATTCGAAAGAAAATTTCAGAGTAATGCACTTGTTCAATAGGATTTGTATTTTTATTGAGATTCTATACATTGTTGTCTCGTTTTGGTTAACAGTTATGGGTTCTTTTGTAAAATTGATAATCATGTATACAGCAAGATGGAAGATAGAATATAATATATTATATTTGGTTATCTGCATATTATACGAAAATAGCAATTTAACAGAATAAAAATAATTATATTATGGGGGAATGCCAATCATTTTAAATAAAAGTGACATTTCACCAATGTAAAAATGCCATCATAGAGCGCTATATATTTGATTTATATGCATGTTAACAAAGTATGATATATAGTATTATATGTATATAATCTATCATATACATCTATGAGTCATTATATCGCTTATGTGAAAATTTGTACAATATAAAACTCCTCCGACATCGAAAATTCTCTTGATACCGAATAGTCAATATTTTGTGGATTTAATGCTAAGCACTGCTTTTTCTGTGCATCCAGATAATAGAGTTACATATGTTTTTAACGATATATAGAGCTTGATACAAACATATCTCAATAAAATTTGATCCTGTTACGTGCAGATGATTTTGCACTTATATATATCCATCCTATGCAGAGCAATCGATCAGCAACAGTCTAAATAACAAAATTTCTTATGATGAATATTTTGGACAATGTAAAGTGATTTTGTCAAAATGTCAAAAATAATAATAGCTTTATTATCATGTGTGGATGTGATAATACATATTTGTAATCTATTTATTGACGAATTAGTCATTTTTACTAAGTTTTCAATAAAGTTGATTTCAAAATTAACGATATATGTTAATAAGTATAGCGCCAAATTCATTCACATACACCGCACATTGCTCACTAGCGACAAAAGCGTCAAAATTCTATTCGATATTATCAAACTTATTTAAAAAGACTAT
Organism: Trichomonas tenax; assembly: GCA_023091735.1. Taxonomy (NCBI): domain Eukaryota; phylum Parabasalia; order Trichomonadida; family Trichomonadidae; genus Trichomonas; species Trichomonas tenax. The sequence goes on along the minus strand of JALKBU010000082.1, from coordinate 38,972 downwards.
AAACAACTGTATTTAATTCCATTTTGTCTTCATTGGTATAGAGAAGGATAAAATGGATTGAAACATAGATGTTTCTGATAAAATAAAGCAGATTCGCCTGATTCGTACATTTTTTAGCGAATCTAAAAAGCACAGTACCTCTGCTGACTATGCATTCACATGCTAATCAACAAAATGCTGTAAAGTAGCTTATTAAGCCTAGGTTATAAACCAAAGGATCAAATAACTTTGAAAATAACGCATTTAATGTCCGTCTCATCCAGAACATCAATGAGTTCGGGAAAATGAACAAGAAATGTGACATTTCCAATGATATTTCATTCTGTATGGTAGGCATCGAATATGTTGGTGTTTTAGTTGTAATTTTCATGTTTTGTAGTGCCATAAACAGATAATACCACATCATAAAAAGATGTGTAACAGTCTTCAACTCATAACTATATCGAAATATAAAAACTCAAAAAAAGTGAGCATGAGATATAGATATAATTAGAATATACTTATATTGGCAGTACATAGTATAATGATATATTACAAATCTACATCAAAATATCAAAATTTTCTCACTAATTAGTCCAAATTACGACCAAAAGAATGTAATCAGATGTGAACATTATTATAGCCTTATGCGCATTTGGTCACATATATCTATCATAGAAGTTGTATTTCAATGTATGAAACATATACAGAGATATTTCGAATTCTTGTTTTTGGAATAATCGTCAAAATTTTCGAACTTTATTTCCCAAAAAAGTCCCAAATTCTGGGAAAAATAATCGTTTTTTGGGAACCCAAAATAACCCGAATGATTGATGTCATATCATAAAGATGATAAAATGCAAATGATTGATTACTTTCTTGTTAACATCAGCACCATGTTCAACGAGATATTTAACAATTTCGAGAGATTTCTTTTCAACTGCAATTGATAATGGAGATGTATTTAATAAAGATGATAAAATGTGAATGATTGATTTCTTTGATGTTAACATCGGCACCATGCTCAACAAGATATTGGACGATTTCGAGAGATTTCGTTTCAACTGCAATTGATAAAGGGATTTCATATCATAACGATAATAAAATATTATTGATTGTTTCTATATCATAAAGATGATAAAATGTGAATGATTGATTACATGCAATAATGAAAATCAAATAAACTTAATAAATTGATTTATTATTGATATCTGCTCCATGTTCAATTATATATTGAACTATTTTAATGGACTCAGTTTCAATTGATGAGAGCAATAATTGGGTACTCATTTCTTTGTTAAAAACATCATATTTTGCAATTATATTAAAAAATGCTCTAAAATTGCAATTAATGAAATTATGCAATGCGGATTCTGAAAGGTTCTGAATTTGGAAATTTTCCATAAACTATTCTGCAATTGAGTTCCAATGATTTTCGTAAGCGATTGAAAGGTATTGTTCAGAAAGGCATTGTTCAAAATCATCAAACTTAAAGCTGAGTGATTCAATAATGCTAAAATTATCACCACAGACTGCAAATTCCAAATTATCAGGTGTAAAATCTAGGCCTAAAGAATTTAAAAATTCATAAGATTCAAATGAGCCATATTGACAAACAAAACTTGCAAGATTATAAACCGTATTCATAATATAAATATTTGAGCATCTGATTCTTTCAATATTTTGGTGTTCAAGTTCTAACTGGAGTCTATTTATGTCATTTGATAATAGTACCGAAAAATATTTTGTATCTCCTTTTATTAATGGTATAAATTTATCGCCGCATATTTTGCAAATGGATTTTCCTCCACACTCTTGGCATCGTCTAAAAGCTGCTCAGTAGAGCTTAAAGAACTGTATTTATACTGTTTACAAATCTTGTCCAACTGTAAATGAAATTCGTAATTCTTCAAATTTTTGAAAAACAAGATCCAAATTAAGCTTTGATGTAACTTAAACTACATGACTTATCATCGATAAATACACTTATTTTGTTAAAAGCGCTAATTGGATCTAATTTTGAAAAACGCTCGTCAAATATTACTTTCTCAACTTGAATGTGTTTAACAAACGCCGGGGGAATCTCAGCATCCGATATTTTCAGAAGCTCAGTGGAGTTCATAAAGAATACAGCTTTGTCAAAAATGAATTGGTAAACATCACTTTTCGACATATGTGTTTGAAAGTATCAAAATCGTATTTTAGCGACCAAAATTGGTAAATTTAGGATTTCTGTTACATAATAACTTTATTCTGACCAAGTAAAAAAATTAAATGACGATTATTGTCAAAAAATTGAGAACCCGATTTGACACTTTACAAACTATATCTGCTTAAAATAATGAGTTAATAAAGAAAATACAAAAATGATTTTGAATCACTTTGCAAAGTTTACAACAAAATATTTTTTTATGATTCAAAAACTCATCTGTTATTGCCTAAAAACAAGCATAACTTTGAGGCAATGGAATGCCTTAAATGGTAATTCCCGATATATATCAATGAGCTAGAAGCATACTTATTAAATTAAATAGATATGTTTATCGCATCTGAATTAATGCCATGTATTAACATGAAGTTATCTATAATGTTACTGTATTGCTTTTAATCTGATTGCGTATTCATTTTGAAAATTATTTTGATTTGTCAAAACCTACATCCAACAGGGCAGTATGTAACTTCTGGCCATTTTAGGTTTTCGATTGATAAATTATTTACCTGTCAAAATGATAAATTCATCATAAAAGCATAAGTGTGCAAAAAGGAGGTCAACTCTCACTTTTCTAAAATTTTTAAAGGTGAAGTCAAATGTTTGTTCTCTGTATTGTCACAGAGAAGAGAAAGATATTTGCAGGTCCCTGCGTAATATAGACCTGGACAATATTAAATATGCAAAAAGGGGGTCAATGCAATTTTAGTATGCATATCAATATATGCAATTTCAAGCTTGTAATTAAGAGAAAGTATAAAGCATTCAAAGAGAAAATTGATAACAAATTTTATATCATATTGTTTTCAAAATTGCAAGATAAATGAGAGTGAAGCATAAGAGCTGAAATAGTTGTATCGCTTAAACAGCAAACATGATTTGACAACAATGCATCTGAGTGGGAATTCTTGATCTTTAAATAATATACATTCTCATCAAGTTCTTTTAGGACTTAAAGACCATTAAACTGATCATCTACATAGTCTTCTTTGACTATGGTTTCTTTGAAATTGAGTTTCCACTCCCTCAAATAATATAAACTAGTCATATGCCAAGACAGATTTGGAAAAGCATAACCTCTCAAAATGATTGCTTTAAATTTGTTGCAGTTCCTGAATGAATCGTTCTTTATTGTGCAGTTCTTACCAACCTCAGGACATTCTATTTTATAATAGTTTGTGGATGCATTGCTCTCTATTGCTCAGTTTGCTGGAATGACTATTTGCTTCAGAACTATGACAGTTTGAGAACGCTTCAGGCTCAGGTGTGAACAAACTTGAAGGTGTAACGAAAAGCATTAAGCTTGGACACTACATAAAAAACCTCGATCCAATGAACAAAAAGCCATGTGGAATGATCAGATAACGAAGCATTCGATTATTATAAAATGTTTCGTTCTTTATAGTGATTATTGGACACTTAATTTGTTTTCTTTTCAAATCGCATTCATCTTTATTCGCTTTAGTTGTCTAATAGCACAAGCCATATGACTGTGTATAGTTGTTTTAGTTTTATTCAGAAGCAAAACCGAGAAACAATTAAACTGCTATCCAAAAAACAGGAGCATTCAATTTTTCTAACACTTTAAGGTTTTCGAATGGACTTCAGCGAGTCAGAAAGGAATTTTCCCGTATTTAGCGACTCACAAAAAGCCTAACGAAGGCCGATCACACAAAATATCTTACAACAAGTTCAAAAAATGATGACAATATGAAAAGTTGGCTCCATCTTTTTCTCGCTGACCTTTTTGAGTTTTGCAATTTTTAACGAGTAAACCCACTTCCTGGACGAATCTGATGAAACATTTACGTGCTTTTTTGGGTTCTGATTCTAGTGGTGCATCCGTTTCATGATCTTAGCAAGGTATTACTTAATCATGATATGATTACAAACAGAAACCAATTACAAATCATTAATGGGCTTCTGTTATGAATCTCTTTGATGATTATAACAAATACATCTCACTATTATAGCGTTCGCTCGCTTATTTTTGCAAGAGTTCCGGTCGAAAAATCAAAAAATAGAAAAGAAAAAATACGCTATGCGCGCTAGTCAAACGGCATTCCTTTGCTCATGCATCGAACATAAAGTTATTCTACCTCAAGTTCACACAAAATTTGCTCATTGGTAACATTACATATCAAATTATCAACTTTACATGACAAATATCAGATAATAAGTGTCAAAAATGGTGACTTTCATTATTTTACATGTCAAAATTCGCTGAAATCTCATGGAGGCATGGAGATCCTCAAGTTAAATATACAAGCAAATGCTATAAACATACTCAGCGTCCCTGAAAAGCACGTAAATGTCTTCTCAGTTTGGCTTGATAGGAGGGTTTACTCGTTAAAAATCGCAAAAAAGTCAACGGGAAAAAAAATCAACTTGAAAAGTTTGTCATGTAGATTCGAAATCTGACAAATAAAATACAACATTTATAACATAACTTTTATGCTTAGATTTTAAAGATTCTACACCAAAATACACATGATAATCGATCCGCTGAAGAAAGCCATGAAAAAAATTATATTTTGAGCTGCAAACCTCTCTGAACCAATTTTTTATGTTGCTAAAAGATAAAAATAGCTATTAGATCTAAAAATAATAAAAAGAAAGAAATTGAAATCTCATCGATGATATTAAAATGTGACATTTTATATGTTTTGTGGTGGTGTTTTTGCATTTACTCCAGAAGGAGACGATATTTTCATTGTTGCCGACGGCCAAGAGATGTCCCAGCGCGACCTTTTGAATATTTGCCGCGGATCAATGAGTATTTTAATCAACAGTCCAATCGAACCTGGCTCTAAAAAAGTTTTATTCGTCGAAGCAGCTTCAACACTTTTGTGTCCATATAACAAATACATCATCGGTGTTTCAACTTATCATCAACAAAGTATTCCGCTTTTATCTGAAATTATGGCAAGAATAATCACATTATTAAGGAATCAGTTCCCTAATGAATTGGTCCTCACAAATCACCACACTCGCTCGATTCTCTATCACACGATCAAGCACTTGCTTGGAAATGATCTCAATGTAAAAGCAGGACAACCAGTTAAACTCCTCAACATCCCAGAAACTGTTGCTCTCAACACTGCAGTTTCTTACAAACTTTTACCATCAATTAATGGTGATTTCTCCGTCGTTGAGCAAAATGATGAAGCGCAATCAGAGAATATATCGTCAATCATCGATTCTATGGCTTCTGGACTTTATAACCAGAACCCATCTATCTCAGAAGAGTCAGAAACAGGAACATGTGATTTAGTTATCGAAGAAGAAATTACATTTGAAGCCGAAAACGACAAAATTAAGAACAGCGAAGTTACTGTTAAAATTAATGCTACAACTCAGTCTAAGTCAGATTTGGGCGGATTAATTCTCAAAGTTCCTGAGCATCCACCAACAATCAACGTTAGACCAAATCCGCGGTGCATACAGGAGAAGGATGGCTATTTTGTTTGTCCAAATCCAACAAAGGCTTTATCAGAATCTGTTCTTGTCTTATATATCAACGGAACAGACTCAACACCAGCAACGCCGCCATTCACAGTTCAAACTACATTCCAGCAAAACGAAACACACGCCAAAATTTCATTTACAATTTCATCCGAGCACGAAGTTAACTCTATCGTTATTGGTGTCGAAGGAGAAGGTCTTGACCCAGATGAAGTCGCATCACAAGACAGCGATGTCGCAAACGCAAGTGACACATTATTCATTTTACGTCCAAAGGAGGCAATTCCAATAAATGGTGGTAAGATTGAAGCCTCATTCTATGGACCAATTCAATCTGAGTTTGTTAGACCAACAACAGTTTCAATCCAGTGTAAACTTCCTAATTTCTTGCAGGGCGAATTCAAGCCAGAGATGAAGCCAGGTTCAAACTTCATTACAGGAAAGGTCGCTAGAAGCACATTTGTCCAGAAATCTACATGGACAATTCAGTAACATGCTATATTATTTATTTTCGAATAAAATTTTTAATGTTTTTCTAAAAATATCTCTATCATAAGCTTATTATAAGAATTATTCAAAAGATGAAAAAAATCGGAACTCATTATATAACTGTTTTATTCCATAGCTACCCTCACAATAATATCACATAGATCCATGTAGTCTACTGCTTGAATAAGGAGAAAATTATATATGCTGATTTCGAGTTTCCTTAATATAATAAGGTTCATGATTCGATACATTAACAACATTATAAATATTTGGAAAATTAATCTAGAAACTAAGCGTGATTAAAGATGGTTTATGTTGTGCAGCAACTGTAGTGTAGTTGATATTTTTGTTTGCTGTTACATGGAACGCTGTGGTTTAAAGTTAATAGAGCTTTTTTCATCGAATCTTATATAAAACATGAATGATAATGTCAAAATAAATTATTGATTGGTGACTATTTAAACATGATAAAGATTGATGTAAAAGTATAAGAACAAATTTAAACAAAAATGATGAAATAATAGTAAATGAATAAGACAGATTACTCTTGGTATAATATAGTGCTGATATTCTTTGCACGATGGTTATGCTTCAAACGCTCAAGGATGATGAAAAGCTCGTTGTCAGTCGGATCATCAAACCAAGAGCCAATTGGGATTGCGTTGTATGGCTGAAGAAGATATGCAACACTAGAATTGTCAATGATAATGATCTTCTCAAGAGGTCTGTTCATCTTGCTCAGATCTTTGACGAATGATCCATTGAAATCGGTGCATGCCTCACGGTAAAGGCGATAACGGACAACGCGGCCTTTGTCGATGAAGTCTATAACTGGGTCTGCATAGACCTGACACGAAGCTGTGAAGATGACGATTTCATACAATGAACCAAGCTCACGAAGGAATTTCTCTGCTCCCGGACGAACGCAAACGAAGACGCCAACAGGATTGTTGTCGACACCGATGTTGAATCGATAATCTGCATGTGGAATAGCGAGAAAAGATGAATGGACAAGAGTTTCGTCGAGATCGAGAACGAGGCATATCTTTCCTTTGTCCTTCTGTGACTGCGGTGGGAGGAGACTTCCGTCCGCATTCGGAATCAGCTTCTTTGTGTCCAGACGTGCGCTTGGAGAGAGGCAGCAAGAGCATTTTGCAGGTTCTTGTTCTTCCGCGGAATCTTCATCGTGGACGATTGTCTCTAAAGGAGTAAGGTATGAAAGCGTCTGTTCGGTGAAAGATTCCATTGTAAAAGCTGTAGAACTGTTAAATATCGATGTGGCAACAATAGAAGTTGTTGCTGTTGTAATGGAAGCGTCAGGAAGAGCTCCTCCAAACCGTGTGTCTACGTTTTTCCCACTTGCCATCGATTTTAAGATTTCCATTTCCAATTTTTGCACAACTTTCGGATCCAGCGAGTGCTTCCCCCTCACGTGGGTGTTCTGGACGTCCTCCTGGTCGACTAATACGTCGTCGCCTTTGTTGACCTGTGTTACATATTTCGAAAGATCCATTGGTAACGATCGAAAATCTTTGTAAAGTGTCAAAGATATTTGTAAAGTATTGAAAAAGAAATTTGTCACAAATTTACTAAATTGTCGATTGTAAATTATAAGATGTCATAAAAATGGAGATTTCATTGGAAGACTTTCGCTGGATTGAAGATATTTAGAAATCACCGGAAGCTTTAGGCTACTTATAGATGCTTATGAAAGGGAATATTTGAGAGTCATTAGCATTCATTTGCAATGAAGAGTGATTTATTGTTATATATCAATAGAAATTATTTGGTCAACGTAATTATATAGAATCAATTAAGTGTATTTGATCATAATTATTACGTGAAAACAATCAATCATATTTGATGAGCATTGCTATATAAAACATCTCGAGCTATTGTTGTTAAAATGAGGTCTTTAGTGATTGTTCATTACCTTGCCGAAAATATTTCATCATCATCATTAATAAAGATATCATTAGCATTTCAGTTGAGATAAACTCCTATTATTCATTCGATTCTTGAAGCTGCAATTCTTCGGTGTTATTATTTTTTAAAATCGCATTTGATTAGAAAAAAAGTGAAAAATACCAAACTGATTCGGTTTCTTTCGGGGTTTTTACCCATATTTGATACTGATATTCAAAATCTTTTAAAAATATGTGAAATGCATCAAAAAAAAACAAATATATATTTTAATACAAATTAGCAAAGCCACTTGATACATCGCGCCCTCTGCCGCTATCCTGGATCATCTTGACAATGAGCTCGTTCCATTCTGCATGTCCTTCATTGAGTTCTTCTACAGAAACAGACATCTTGTAAGGAACGCGATTGGTTCCAGTGGAATCATTGATCCAGTTGTCACTGATATTCTCTTTGAAGTCATCAGAAAGTGCAAAGAGATCATCAAAAACGAAAATGCACCACATACTGGCACTTGCCAGATTCTGCCTAACAATGCCACGAGCAATGTCTTTGTTGATCTCAAGTGGAGCAACACCTTGCATTTTCAGAATCTGATGATAGAAAAGCTGCACATCAGCTTGTTCCTGACGCCACCATAATGTGAGATGTGGCATGTCATGAGGAGATGGTGTGCAGATGCTCATGTATGGGAAATCTTCAGTAGCATCAAATCTTTGTGTAGATTCATGTGGAATTCTTTGAACTCTGAAAGAACAAATTCCAACCCTGTGTAATGCTTTCTCTTCATCATTGAGCGTGACGCCCAAGTCATAGCCAAAGAATTGGATTGGTGCGCTAGCGAATGGACCGATGTTTTGTGCTCCATTCTCATGCCACTGGGAGAGATTTGTTCTGTAATAAAAATCTACAAAAAGTTTATACAGAACTTGAGCATCTCTCTCAGGCAACGTCTTAAAGATAGCACTATCTGTCATAGAGAATCTCGGATAGTACTTTTCGTGTGGAGCCGAGCGTTCTGGGATTAGACAAACACTTTCAAAATACGAAAGGAGAATCTTTTCTGCAAGAGAAAATTGCAATTTCTTTTCCATATCCATGCCTTCGGATATCTTTGATAGAGCTTCTTTGATTGCTGTATCTGTTTCAAACTGGGCTCTAAAGCGCCAGAGTCCACCTTCACAAGTAGCGAGCATGTTGATGATTTCTTCTTTAGTTGTATCCGGGAGTGAGAACGAAAGTGCATCGTTAATTGGGAAGATTGGACGACATAATTGAGAAATATCTCTTAAGCCAAGCTCATTCAGTGCTCGAGCATCAACTGGTGAAGATGGAACGAAATGTCCAAGCAATGGGTTTTCAATATCCGCAGGAATATTCCAGCACCTGAACAAGCCAAGTGGATGATCGAATAAGCATGAACTAAAGAACTGAGACTTATGAAATATCTGTTGCTTAATCCATTGGTAATTTGTTTTCCTCATCTGTTCCCAATTCCATGCGGGATATCCCCAATTCTGGCCGTGGAACGAGAATATGTCTGGAGGTGCACCGATATTATAAGTCTCGTCGAATATGTCAGGGTGACTCCAGCAGTCGGCACTGCCGTGTCTCTGTCCGATTGTCATTGTTGAGCTCAAGACGATTCTGTGCTGTCTCGCATACTCACCAACTTCCATCATTTGGAGATGGCAATTATACTGAACCCAGGCGATGAACAAGCAATTGTATTCTGTTACGAGATGATCAGAAGACTGTGCGAGAATATCAGGAATCTTCAAAATATCAGGAAGAGTCATTTCTTGGAAAGGCGGAAATTCAAGCTTTTCTGTGCGATCTGCATGTGGTGGATGCTCTTCAAGCCATTGATCTCTGATGCTTGCCCATAGGCAGTAAGGTTGAAGCCACCAATTATTCGCGTTAACGAAATCTTTGAATCCTTGATTCAATTTTAGAGATTGTTTGTCTAATTTTGAAAATATGTCTCTCAAACACTTTATTTTCGCAAGATAGATATTCTGATATGAAGCGCGTCGTGGTTTATCAATGTTTGTAAAACCATCAATTTTGCTTAGTGTTAAATGTATTGTATTGAATGCAAATGCGGATACTTTCCTGGAAGGATTCGTTTCTAATCCATCAAGTCCTAAATCTGTATCTTGAATCGGTAGAATATGAAGTAATAATAAATTTGCTTTTTCTGCCCAATCAATGAGTGCCTTTAAGTCAAGAAACTCACCAACTCTGCAGAAACTGTTTTTCGAGTGAATTGAATATAAAGATATTAAAACTCCTGCTCCATGGAACTTTACAGCAGGGAATTTAAACATCCAGTCCGAAATTATGAGAATTGATGGATTTTCTGAAGGAAATTGGAACTTATGATTTGGTCTGTGTTCCCATTTTGGCATATTATCTCCATCTCGAAGTATCAAATACTTATAATCGAATGGTTGAGTGTCTTTTGGAAGATCTACAGAAAATTCCCAATATAAATTATTTATCGGGACTAAAGGAATGTATTTCTTCCAGTTTTCGAAGATTTTTGAATCGCCTGTAATATAAACGCGATAATCTGGTGGTAATTGAAGCACCAAAAGGCGAAAATGAACTTGTGTAATCTGATTTCGACCTATATCTCGAAGAATTTCTTGTTCTTTATTGATTGGGTGGAAATATATCACATCTCTGAACGTATTTTTGAGAAATACGTGTTCTAATAATTCGATTTGAGATTGGAACAAATCTGAAGTTAAAATTACATAAGGAGACTGCGAAACTTCTCCGATAACAATCTTTCTGTTTGGTCCAGAATCCCAACAGACCTCAGCATTCGCGTCTCTTCTCACATCAGACTGAAATCGATAATCATTCGGATCGAAGCTCGACGTGAGAAGGATGTATTTGTACTCAATGGTGACCTTTTGGTTCACTGGTTTCCGAAATGTTATTCTTCCGACCCAGTTGAACGAGTCTGTCGCCTCTCTCACGTATCTCATCGGGAAAGCTCTTGGACGCGACCATTCGCCGAGCATTTGATGGTCACCACTGATGAACATCTGCTGCCCCGGGTATGTCTGGTAGTTCGTCCTGAAAATGATGGTGATCTCGCATGAATCTGAGGGCAGCATCAAAATCTTCCCCTCAAAATCAAAGAAAGATTTTGTCACTTTACAAATTTTAAGAAGTATTTATTACATTACTTGTCAGAATATTAATTCTCCTCGAAACTTTTCGATCTCTTTGCGCTTTGGTATTTTTCATCTAATGATATGAATATTACTCACTTTTTATATGTATATATTGTCTTATGTGCTTAAATAGAAATCATTTTTAGTGATTTTGAAAAATTTGTGCTGATAATATGATTAAGAAATTATATTTTAGTGTCAATATATACACACCCAATAGGCTAAGATCTGTGATAGACTAAAGTATCTTTATTGACTTCAATTTTTTCATTTAATCAAAAACTATTTTTCATTTGTTATTTTCTAATTAACACAATTGCTTTGATAAACGCTAATTGTGGTTTACAGCGCCCTGCAATGTTTTCATCCAAATTTCATTTTTGCACAATTTTTAAATTTAATTTTCAATCAATGTTAATATTTAAGCGATAAAACCATAATGAAAATGTATTGATGCTGTCATACACTAAGTTAACATCAATAAGATCAATCAATCACATTTTTTTTGGCAAATTATCCAAAAACCTTGATGTAGCAAATACAATTTACTACGCTTCGTTTTGTACTCAGTAGGTTCTTTAGAAATGAATGATATTGATTTAAGATTAAAATTATTAAATATTTGTGGCTAAAAGAGAGATACTTCAACACAAATACTCTAAAACTGAAATAAAAGATTACACCAAAGCTAGTTTTGGTCAAAATGAAACATTACAAGTCAATGTTTGAAGACATATTATTTGTGTCACTTTTAAAAAGTGTCTTTTACATCAAAATTTTAGAAAAATGGAACGCGAAAGAAAACCACATCTTAATCAGGAACAGGCCGATTTCTTTGCACGCGCGATGGAAGCATACGCCACTGTTAAAGGTACCGAAGCAGCTAATGATTTTTTTGGTCCTATTAACCAACAATTAGAAGGAAAAGAAATTTTAGTTGCAACACACAAAACAGCATCGAGATTCTTAGATAAATACATCGCTGAATGTCCTGTTGAGTCATTGCACCACTTATTGCTTGCTTTCAGCAGGCACATGTATGATTTGTGCTTTGACGCCTGCAGCTCACATAGTATTGAGAACCTTTTTGTGCAATGCGCTCAATATATTAACTCAAAAGAGTTTGTACCAACATTTCAAGAATTATTTGCAACAATTTTAGGTGAAATGCGAACTTACGCCCCAGAACTTAGTGAAGATAAGTATGGCTCACATGTTGTTCGTTGTGTCATTACTAATTTTGGTGGAATTAAGTCATTAAATCAACATATTGATAAATTATGTCGTCAAATCATTCAAGCAATGGTTAAAACACCAGATTACACTAGATCGCCACACTTTTCAGCTGTTGTTCAGACGATTTGCACACTTGAAAATGAAAAGTATCCAAAACTTCTCAGCTATCTCGCTAGATCTGTTCCGTTCACTTTCGATTCTATCAGGGATAAGTCTTCATCCCATTTAATCGAAGAAATTCTCAAATTAAATCTCGATGAACCAAAGAAAGCAATATACGAAGCTGTTTTCAAGACAGATGCGTTACACTGTGCTAGGGATAGAAATGCTAACTTTGTTTTGCAGCGTTTCATTGAAAACACTCCAAAAGATTATTTCTCAGGAGTTTGTGACCAGCTTCTTCCTAGCTTCTCAACACTTATAGATGAGCGTCCAGAAGTCATCAATGCTGTTGCTAACGCAGCTGCACGTCTCAAACTCAACCAGGACAAGATTATTCAAGAATTAAACAAACTCAAGAATGGAAAGAATCTTATTGATGCATTGCTTAGCATCAGGAGTCAGAAGTCTGGTGCTATGATCCTTCAATCTGTTTGCCGCTTTGAACAGAAGCATGCGGACGCAATTGTTGGTGCTTTATTAGATATGACTAGTGAAAGACTTCGTGATTTGTGCCTTAACAAGAACAGTTCATATATTGTTACAGAGTATCTCAAGTCTACAACAATTAAACCAGGCGCTAAAGGAAAATTAATTCGTAAAATCATTCCAATTATCCCAGAAATTTCTAGTGATAGAATTGGTTCTTTCATCGTAGAAGATGCATTCAAGGCCGGAGATATGGATTGCAAGGTTGGAATCTGTGGAACGTTAGTTGATGCAAACATGAAAGATAAGGCACCAAACATTTGGCGCTCATTAAGAATTGATGCATTCTTGAATAGAAAAGGACAGTGGGAACACGAAATCCTCCAGGCTGCTAAAGTCGAGAAAGCAATGAAGGAGTTTGTTGATGAACCAGTTGCTCCGGCAAATGGAAAGTAAAAAAAATAAATATAGAGGTTTATGATTGTTATTCAAATATAATTCTTTTTTTAACATATTTGTTAAAGTAATGCATTGTAGAGGTGATACCAAAAAGTCTTATTAAAGTAAAAGTGTATTTTTAATGAGAATCGGATAGAACTTTATAAATTTCACTGGCGAGGTGGTGAACTGGGAGACCAACAACATTGAAGTAGTCGCCATCGATCTTCTTAATGAGAGACATAGCACCAGACTGAATTCCGTAAGCGCCGGCCTTATCAAGTGGATCATCACTGTCTGCGTAAGCTTTGATGACGGCTTCTGGGAGCTCATCAAAGATGACTAATGTTGTCTCAGTGAAGGAGACTGATTTCTTGAGCTTTGGGAAAGAAACGAAGACACCAGTGATAACTTGATGTGGACGGCCACTCAATTCTGTGATCATCTGGTAGGCAACTTCGTGTGTCTTCGGTTTGCCAAGTATTTTGCCGTCAATTGCGACGATTGTATCGGCTGTGATAACAATATCAGCGTCACCAATACGATTTGCGAGTTCCTCGGCCTTCTTCTGTGACTGAACTTTGACGAAATCCTTTGGATCCGGGAAAGAGAACTTATTGATTGTTGACTCATCGAATTCTGAAGGAATGACTTCGAACTTCTTGATAATTCCACCGAGAAGCTCACGGCGACGTGGGCTCTGTGACCCAAGAATGATTTTCATCTTCTCAAGTTGCTCAGCATAAGGGGCTAACATTAGAGTGTCAAAAATTTATAGAAAGCATATATTTACATGTCAAACGGATTCCCTTCAATCAATTTTCTATCGTTCATTTAATGATATGTAAACTGGCAAAATATCATGTTTTTGTCGTGTAAAAAATTAATCATTTCTTCAAAATAACCAGAAATAATGCTATTTAAACAAATTCCTTTAAAAGATTTAAAGAAAACTATACTTTGTGCACCATGTTATTGAGCCATTAAAGCGAATCTATGTTTATATCTTCGAATGAAAGGCTAATATTTTTTGTCGTGTAAAATATTATTGACAATTGCCATTGTAAATTGTCAAAAGTTTTAAAAGTTATAATAACTGATTTTGATCTCAATGAAGTGATTGCAAACTTTGATAAATACGCAAGTGATTCAACGTTTATCAAAAATGCCATTGAGCAAGATTTTATTAAGATTCTTGACGAAATTACACTAAATTTTGATCAATTTAGCATATTTTTCTTAAATTTGTCATATATGCATGATAAAGCATTCGCCCTCAATATGCTAGAACATGTTATACTTCATTTTGATGATAATATGGATATTATTATAGCAATTATTCGAACATTATCAAAAATACTTAAAATTCTGCTTTTATTTAGTATATATGAAGCCCTAACACGAATAAATGATCAAAGAAATGACGGAAAATCATTAATGCAAAAATTAGCAAATATTGCAAATCAAATTCATCAAATTCGAAATGATGAAATGTTGACAATAACAAACAAATTGGATACTATCAAAGATCATGTTGCAAACCTCAATATCCATAGACTATCGAATTTAACCATCGAGAAAGAAAATTTTGACAAGATTTACAATGTACTTAAGAATTGTGCAAAAGAATCTGACTATAAAGCTATAAAGTTTGCAATAGATGCTGGATATCACAAAATTAAGTCTAGTTATGGACAATAAATTCTTGAAAAAGCTCTTCTAAACAATTTCAAACTCGCAAAAATGTTAATGGAAAATATGGATAAAATTCCTAATATTAACACATTATTCTATATTTCCTGCAGCAGAGGCGATTTAGAAACAGTGAAGTATTTATCTCGAATGCCTGGTGTTAGCAGCAATGCAGCAACTGAATTTAATTGGACTACACTCATGATTGGGGTAATAAATAACCAATATGAAATTTGCGAATACTTTCTTACACTTCCAGGAATAGATATCAATGCACGTGATACTGCAGGAAATTCGGCATTATCTAGAACTCGAAATCACCAACAAATTTATGAAGCAATTGCTTAAAAAACATGGAGCTGTTTAAAATGAGTTATTTTGTGAATTTCCGTTAGAAGCTATTGACCGGGATACCATGTATCTCAGGTACCAAGAAAATACTGCACTCGTGTTAATATCCAATAAGTTTTGTTGAGAATTGATGTAAAGATGAATAAAAAGTGACAAAAATGGTGGAGGAAATTTTTGAGAATGCGTGGAGATCTATATATAACGCATATTTAATACCCGAAGCATATCCAACTTTTTGTGATTTGCGTAAAGCTGATTCACAGCTTCAATCAAACAATAACGACGAAGATCCATTTTATGAGTTTGAATCTGAAGTTTGCAACTTCAAGCTTAAGTCAGAAATTGATCATTGCGATAAAATCTGCAATTATGCTTTAGATGACCTCTTTTCTCAACTTGAAAATCAAAATTCACAAATTGAATTACCACAGCCACAATATTTCCCAGTACAAATCAATGCCCTTAACATTCCTAAGAGTGAAGGAAAGATCCATCCAAAGCATGTCGAAGGAAAGTCAACATCCGGCGAAATTAAAGCAAGATCTGTTACATCACGCATTATGTCAAATAAAGAACTACACAAGATGAAGATGGAGGAAGAGAAACGTAAACGTCGCGAAGAGAAGCTCGAACAAATCAAGAATATGACTGAAGAAGAGAGACAAGCTCTCATCGAAAAGAAAGAAAAATCAAAGAAAGCTTTGGAACAGACAAGAGCCAAACACGAGAAAATTGAAGAGCAAAATAGAAAAGAAAGGGAAGAAAGAAATCGTGATTTGGAAGAGAAGAAAGCAAAGAAAGAAGAAGAGAACAAGAAGTATAAACAAACCATTAAGGAACGCGCAAACAGTCCTAGAAGACCAACAAGAAATCGAGTTTTTCATTTAAAATAAACATTAATTTTTCATTAGCTAAGCATACTCTTTAGGTTATGTATTGCACATCTAAGCATAGCATTGTGAATGAAACAATTCAATATTTTTATTTGAAATCCTATATGAAATAAAACATTTGAATATTACGCAAGATATATTTGAAAAAGTGAAGCAGTATTTATGTGCTGGTCTTTAATGCGATTTAAAAAGAGATATGAGTTTTTGTCATGTAAAGTGCTGAAAAATAATGTAAACTTAATTTATAAAAGTGACAATAAATTATAATCGTTATTTAAATATAATTTATGGCTGATCTTGATCAATCTTCCGAAGAGGATGATTGGAAGATATTCGACGATGTCGGAATGAGGAAACTAACTCTCTCTGAGATAGAAAAAATATATCAATTCTCAGGAATTATCGCTCAAAATCGAAATGCAAGTGTTAGGTTAGCAATTCACATTGTAACAGGTGATAAAGTCGCGATGAAAATACTCAATAAGTCTCAGCTACGCGAACAGCACAAAAAAGTTTTACTTCTTCGCGAAATTTCAACATTAAAATTATTAGGTGACTGCAAAAACGTCACAGAATTATACGACGTCATTGATTCTGGAGACAGAATCTGGGTCATCATGGAATACGCTGGTGGTGGTGAATTGTTCGACTTTATTAAAGCTAAAGCACCATTAACAGATTCTGATGCACGCGAAGTTTTTCGTCCTATTGTGAAAGTTGTCGCGTATATGCAATCGCTGCACTGTGTGCACAGAGATCTCAAGCTTGAAAACGTTATGCTCGATGACAGAGGCAAAATTCGATTAACAGATTTTGGTTTTTCAAGATATTACGATCCAAAAGATGGATTAATTGATTCTTGCTGCGGTACACCTCACTATTCACCACCAGAAATCATAAAAGGTATTCCACATAACCCGATATACGTCGATTCTTGGTCACTTGGTGTTATATTGTATGTAACACTCTGTGGTGACTTTCCATTCAAAGGACTTTCTATTCCAGAACTTCTTCAATCGATTGTTAAAGCAGATTTGCAAATTCCTTCTTTACCAACAGAACTCGCAACAGACCTCATCAAACGCCTTCTTAACCCCAACCCAAGTGAACGTCCGACACCGGCGGAAATCATGAACGATCCTTGGATCAATAAAAACAGACTTCCTAAACCAGCTGCGAAAGATCACACAGCGCGTATTAATCGTGCTGCTTTACACGTCATTAAAGATCTTGGTATATTGAAAGATGGTCAAGAAGATCACATGGATGTTGACCAGACAATCACGTATCGCTTGATTCGTCGCAAATACCAGCTTGGCTATGTTAGCTTGCCGAATGTAGGTCTTGCGCGTACATCAGAACCTTTACCTTCGATCACTTCAACAAAACATTTACCGGCAATCACTCCACCTGTAAGAGTTCGTTCGATGCCATTCGGAATGTCAACACCTCAAGCAAAGGATCGTCTACCAACACTTGATCCATTCTTGAAGATATCTAAACTTAGATGCCAATCAGCTCAAAAGAAGCAGAGAACAATTGCTATAAAGGCTCAAGCTGGAACACGGAACATCAGGAAAGACCAAATGATGAGGTTCTTGTCTCTGTTCAAGGATATTGAGCTTCCTATTCTTAATTGCCAGCATACTACGTTGGATGATCCGCGTGTTCTTTGGGAGAAGTTGTTTGCTTTCATGTCGAAAGAAGATAATATTGATATTGTTTCGGAATATGACTTTTCTTTGTATTGTAAGATCAAGGGACAGCATGATGTCTACTTCTCATTGACAATGGGCTGCGTACACAGAGGCTTTGGTTTGATTGGATTTACAATCCAGAAAATTAAAGGTGATCAGTACGCCCTCGATGATTTTGAAGCAAGATTATGCGAATTCCTTGGTTTCTAATTTGTTTGTTTATAATAAATTTGTTGTATATTAAATTAAATTTGATATTATTATTAACCATGCAAAAAGCAACTTCTTTTGTATCAGAATGTATTTCTTTTGACTATATTTATAGAAATCTTAGGGAGATTTTAGGAATTAATTTTTAAAATAGGAAATAGGAAAAATATTTCTTCATATAAATGCATAATTCGATTTTTAAAAATTGAAAACATATCTGATTTCAAAATAAAAATGAACAATCGATTTAATTACAGCAAAAAACGATTTTTGAAATATGAAATTTGAAAATTAGACAATTTTAAAAATATTTTATAATTTTTGATGCAAGAGAACTTTTTCAAAAAAAACTAGTTTTGTTTTGCAACACTTTGGCAATAGATATAACAAAGGAAGCAGAAGCTATAGGAAAGGTTTGGGCATTTCTCGATAATCGATAAATCCTAAATAAAATGTCACTTTTATGTCATTAAAAATAAAACAATGACTGAGAGAGTGAAGGCTCTGATGGAAGAAATGAAAGCTGCACGAGAGGAACTCGACAGACTCAATGACGAGCCATTCGACAAAGAAAAAGCGGACAGATTGCGTGAAGAATTGATGCAATTTAAAGCAAGATATCATGAAAACGACGTTTACATCGAAAATCACAAAAATGATCCGAATTTCGTTCCATCACACAAAGATGACTGCGTGAGAAGGCACGTACCGAGATACGAAAGATTATTCAAGCCACAGCCTGAGGGATGGAAGACTGTTGGCCAAGTTTACTACCCGCAGTGCCCAGAGGAGGAAATTTGCCATCCAACGCCTTACATGAATGTTTCTTGTTATCCACAAATTAAGACAATCGCCACTGTTAATTGGCAGAACCGTCCAGTAGAGGACGAGCGTGTATACGAAAGGCCATGGAATAAGATTTACAAACCACAAAATGCTACGGAATAAGTCTATATCTACTTTTGTTGTCAAAAACTAACTCACCCAATCATATAAAGTAATCTTTATGTAAGTTTTATTACAATATCTCAATATTCACTTTCGCATTATTAATATTTTATTAAATTTTGTATTTATAAAAGGATAACGAAAAATTAAGATATTGTTATATAATAAGTTTGTTTATTCTTCAACAGCACGTAAATACCATGTAGGTTTGGTGTTAAGCTCATCAAAGTTGTTGTTGAGCTCAACATCTGGTTTCCACTTGGTAAGAACCTTCTTAGGAATTTCTTCTGCTGGTTCAACGACTTGATCGAGGACATCTTCTTCTGGCTGTTCTTCGTTAGTTTCTTCTTCCTCGATTTCACCATCAATCTGTGCATATTCACCATGTTGTGCTATTGTCTTGCCCTGGACTTCCCACTTGGCACGGCCGAGAGGCTGATCATTCTGGAAAACACCTGTGTATACTAATCCATTCTTTGTTGTCCACTTCATGACACCATGGCGACGTCCGCGGCGGTATTCGCCCTCAAAGACGCTGCCGTCTGATACCATTGTATAAACACCGTGTCCGTGGCGACGGCCATACTGCCAATCACCCTCATATGTATCGCCGTTTGGATATGTATATATGCCTTTTCCGTGACGCCAGTTTTCGAACCAGATGCCTTGATACGTGGAATTATCTGGGTAGTGCATGATACCGAATCCTTGGCGCTTGTGATTGACGTATTCGCCTTCGTACATGCCGCCCTTCTTCCATGTGTAGCGGCCTTTGCCGTTTCGCATGCCGTTTAAATACATTCCTTCGTAGATATCGCCGTTAGCAAAGACCATTTTACCGTAACCTGAGCGCTGGCCAGCCTCATCGCGTTCACCCTCATAAATACCAATATCTAATTGATCTTCTTCTTCGTCTCCCATCAATTCGAATTTGTCACGTTTCGTTCGTTAATTAAAAAACGCGTTTCTCTCCAAAAATGTCAATATTCAATGGCATCACGTTTTTGACGACACAAATAATCTTTCATTGGGACATTACTGCTATTTGTGTGATTCGTAAGACGAAATTTTGATTATTGATAGAATTGTCAAATTGTAAAGTGCCAAAAAGTCATTTTTAATTCGTTATTTCCTTCCATATTCTCTTTATAACTTGATCAATATCTCATATTTCCTTATGCAACTCTATATATAAAACTTTCATAGGTATTTGAATATTATTTATTATCTATAATGCAAATTATAGGGAATTTTGGGACAAATTTCTAATTTATATCTCAATAAATGATGCAATAAAATGCACAGTAGCTACCACCATAAAATATGGACCTATTATGAAGGAAATATCCATATTAGAAAGCTCTATTCTTCTGAGTTGAAGTGATTCAGATTGTAAAAAGACCATTTTTAGATGACAAAAATCCAATATTGAGTATTTTACAAGACAAATAATGTGATAAAACTACTTGACAAATATTCTATTTACTTGTCATTCTAGATTATTTTGAAATAGTTACATGACAAAGTTTCTAAAATTTACATGACAAAAACATTTCTACTTGTCATTATATATTATTTTGATAAATTTACATGACAAACTTCAACAATATTTACATGACAAAATCCAAAAATTACAAATATTTATGTGACAAAATTGCCTGACCATTTATATTTGACACTTTAAAAGGTTTACAAAATTTCAAAAATGTCAAGTGTATTCTTAAGCTTCGGTCCCAAGAGCGGGTTTTTAGTTGGACACACTCTCAACAGCATGATCGAGTGCCAGGATTCCCCTCCAACGTGGTACGGAGAGTCAATGCACGGTTTGCTTCCAAATGTTGTTTTCTACGACAACGCTAAGACAGTTCACTTGTATGAAGACTACAGTCTCGACTTTGAGAAGGACGGAACGCAGTCAAACATCCAGAAACTCGATCTTCCGAAGGATGGTCCAGTTCAAATGCCGACTTTCAAGCCAACACCCTTCATTGAGTACATCAAGAAGGGTGGCGCCACGTTCCTTCCGCTCGATCAGCCGAGACCGAACTTCAAACTCGAAGAATTGACGATCGGTTGGTGCGACATCGTGAATTTCAACATGAGCAGACGCTCATTTGTCGAAATTCCAGGAACAGACCTAGAACCGATGACGACGTTCCAAAATGGCTTCAACAGGGCCTCAGACAGCGAAAATTACGATGATTATACGGATCCTATTCGTAGACAGTTCGAAAACTGCGATCGTGTTTCCGCTGTTATCTTCGCTGCAGACAGGAACGATGGCTATGGTGGCTTTTGCACAAAACTTTCAGAATATGTTCAAGAAGAAACACCAAAGGCTGTTAGATTCGTCTTCACCACAGCAGAGGCCGTTCCATCCGATGAAATAGCTGCCAATGCATCGCTTTCTACAGCCGCTTTCCTCGAATTCGCAGACATTCACACGATTCTTGTTCCACCAACAACACTTCCAAAAGTCATCGATGAAACAAGATACAAAGCAGATAACGATTACTCAAGAATGGCGTTAATCTCTATGCCACTTACTGCTTCTCTCATTCCATTACTGAACGATTCTTGCAATGCTCGCAAGTACAAGGACATCATCGCACCAAGCAGCATCCTCAAGTTCACAGCACTCGATGCTTGCTTCCCAACATTTGATGATATGGTCCATTTCTCGTTCCCAGCTGAAGAGAGAGTTTTGTCTTCCTTTATTACAACATGCGGTGCAGGAAACGCTTCTCCAGAGCTTGTGGAAAAGTTTAAACCAGAATCTCCATACTTCTTCGATCATGCTGCTTCTAATCAGCCATTATTCGTTGGCATTACAGCTCCACACTTCTTCCGTGATGACTACGTAACACGTGAAGGCATGAGACCAACACAGAAGCCTCCGGCTTTGAGTGATGCTGACTATCAGAGACTTGTTGCTGCTGGTGTCATCAAACCAAAGCTTGGCGTCAAGTGCGAGTCACTCAGAGCTCTTTCAGCTGTTGCTCACTTCTCCACTTCGAAGTCACTCGCTGTCCAGCTTGAGAACACAGTTGGATTCATCAGAGGTGCCCCAAACATCTTACACGATATCACACAGACAGATTGCTCACAAATGGTTGAGAATGTCTTGAATATAGTTGATGGACTTCGTTCTGATGAGTAATTATAATACTTTCTTTTGTTTTAACTCTCCAAATAGATTTTTTTCCCCATAAATGATTTCCTATGTTTGAATTATTCTTTTTTTGAAAAAATATTTAATTAAAAGAAACAAACAATAATATATTTATTTACAATCTTCTAAGAACAAATGGTGCTGCGAAATGTAATATAAGTGGGAATAAAGCAGATCCACTTATACCATTGGAGCACTTGTTATCAGAATTATCTCCACAGAGTATTTCTTTGTCTGTTGGACAATTATGGTCAAATCCTGTTATCACTTTATTGCTACAGAAAGTATCTCCACTGTATGTCTGTGGAACAAATATCGCTTTCTGTATATGAGCGACAACGATTCTCGTTATGTTATCAAGACACTCTTCAGTGTGAAACAAATAAAGGCATAATTTCATTTCTGCGAAAGCGCCGCTCTTGAATGTGATTTTGTTGCTGCTAAGAAATATTACTTGAGGTCCAAAACAGAATCCGAATGCATCAACTTCAACGGTACATGATGGAAGGTGGGCTGTTTTAAGAAGTTTCAAGTTCCATTTTTTTTACAACCAAATATATCTTCATTAATTTTATACAATCTTCGATTCTATGAGGATGTTGTGGTAAAATGAATTCGAATTTTTCGATAAATATTAAATGAAATAAGTCAGTCATTCGTTGCGTAGTTTGTATATCGTTTTCGATGTGGAATATAAAGATAAAATGAAAAGAGCTTGTCATTCGAGTAAATTCTGATGTCATAAAAAAGGGCTTCTCACTCCCTTCCTCCCAATTTTTTTCGATAAAATTTATATGGTGTATTCCATGTGGCATGGGGGAATATACCTTATTAAGGACTAAGCGTGGTGAACTTAAGTTCTCGAGGACTTTCAAAAATGGAAAATTATCATATATCTGATTTCAAATCTGACCTTACATGACAAATATGGCATAACTGTTAGGGTCAATACTGGCATAGCCCATGCTAGGTTTGAATCCAATTATCATTTTTTTTATTTGTTTTATAAACATCATGCATTTTATGAACATGCATTATTATTCTAGTTAATATATGGACGCACATGCATTTGCATTGTTCAGGAGCATTGTTTTCTACCATTTAAACAGGTAAATAAAATCAAATTATTGGGAGTTTATTGATGAGTTAACTGATATTTGCTAATACTTATGTACAAAATGAAGCCTTCAATAGTTCTCAATGTCTTCTATTAATATAATTCGAATGAAAGAAAAATTTATTCGATGTGAAAATTGATCAATTTCTGGGGGATTCTATAGTATTCATAATATAATAATTCATGACAATGTATAAAAATATAACCCAAATGTATTCTATGAATATCAGATGTAAATATACTATCTAAACAAAAATATATTAACTTTTTTCTTCCAATGAAAATATTTGGCGAAAATTATTAATTTCGATTCAGATAAGTGTGCAATTTTCAGTGAAACCAAAATAACAAACAAATAATATTATGATGAATTATTTTGTCACTTTTATATCATTTGACAAAGACGTTAATTTTTTGACATACATCAAGTGCTCAGCCCACAACATGCATACGCAAAGCCAATTATCGTGGGAGCTATGCATCGTATCTCAATACCCAATAGATAGAAAAATCTGTAAAATTTCTTAAAATGCGGAAATTTCATCACCAATTTACCTATTCATTTATTGATACCATCAATTAATGCTGAGTATATTACTACACATCAATAATACATGTATATATTTTTAGAAAACATCGCATATATAGTTAAAATTAGTTAAATCTAATTCGTATCTCCAAAAGTTAGGTTGCTGCAGCATTCATATTGCAGCTACAGGTTCATGTCTATACTAACACTAAACCTACGAAAGATGATGCAATAAAATAGGTTACAAATTTTTTTATATATAGTGACTAAACGAAGCTTATGAACATATATAAAGTCAAAATAATTATATATTGCTTGATTAATAATGCAAAATTCCGTCTTTTTTAAAAATTACTATTAACTTCAATATAGTCTTGATTATGAATTTCTAACTGATTCACTACGTATGTATATCTAGTAGTTAAAAGAATTTTTATATGCGTTTAGCTGTTACACAATAGGACATAAAGATAATCTGAACTTTTTCCATCCGAGGGATAACCTTAAAGAATGAGAAGGTCTTTTTGTAATCTAGGATTATATTGAAATATTGATTTTAATATTTAGCAGAAGAGATGTAATATCAACCATTAAAAAACAAGATTGATAAACTAGAATCTCTTCAGCGAAGGCTCATTTTCAGTGTTTACATTGTCTACTTTGTTCTCTCAAGTTATGTTCATGATCATCAATATCGCTTAAAAATCCAACATTGTCGAATGATATTTCTGAGCCCATATTGCAATAGCATAATCAGTGCCTACAAGCTAATCATTCCACAGTGCTAGAAAACAAAGTTTTTTTATAATGAGTTCAATTTTGAAGCAACGCAGCTCATTGAATAAATGAATTGAGCAGTAATCGTTAGAAAAACACTCAACAAAGCACTGAGCACAGCAATGTTTTATAACCAAACTTAGGTAAATTCAAAAGTTCATCATATTTTTAAATCGATTCGGAATGAATGGTTCTATTATAGTCCGCAACGGAAAGCCATCGGATGCATCGTTCATCAAGAAGTGCATCTCGAGTCTCATGAACATATGTATGGGAACAAAGCAAGAATTCAAATGGCCAAAGTTCGAGCAAATGTATGATCACGTTCTCAAACACCCTGAAGAAACACCAGTTTTCGTCGCTGAGAAGGATGGAGAGCCCGTTGGGTGCGCTTTATGTAACAGATTATATTTATTAGAAATGGGAAGCAAAACACTCAACATAGCCGATCTCGTTGTCGATGAAAAGTGCCGTGGTGAGGGTGTTGGCACTATTTTGATGGAACATATGAAAAAATATTGCAAAGAAAATGATTATGGAGCCTTAGAAGCACTAACTCCGCGTGTTACAACAGAAAAAGGTAAAGAAAGAATGGCGTTTTACGAACGACACGGCTTCTTCCAAGTTGGACCAGGTGTTATTTGCGATTTGGAGCCAAACAACATCGAATAAATATTCACAATTTCAATAGGAAACAATTCCTTATTCTGCTTTCCTCATAATAGAATTTAATAAAAAATCTCATAGTATTTTTTATAAGCATTAGCTATCATGATATTTAACTTTAACTCAGCAATAAATTACATATTGCTACTTAAATAAGTCCCAAATATTGATTTTCAAAATGTATATAAAAACATACTTTTGAATAAAGTGTATTTATACAAACAATAACAAACTTTGAAAGCACTCTGATTACGTATCTAGTTAAATGAAAATGTAAATTAATTTATGTATTGGTTTTGTGTGATGATGATAAGTCGCATCTCAATCAATGCATAGAGATTCTTTTGTTGGAATTTCAATTGCTAAAGTTTTGACGTTTGATTTCAATGAAACAATTAATTTCTTTTATATGTTATTAAAGTTGCTGAGATAACGCTTCATTTGATACAGATGTGATTGCTGCCATACATAAAATCAAATAAAGCAATGTAAATTTTCATGTAAGTGAGATCTTAATTAAATTTAACTTACGAACAAAGAATAAGGATTTTTCACCTCTTGGACATAACCAAACTGCCAGATCCTGTAGTTATCCTGCTGATAAACAAGGGTCCAATATCTGTTGCTATTGTCAGCGTTTCTGTAGTAAGATGTATCGATTAGGTAATCGATTTTCTCGTTTGTGAAGAGAGAGATATTATTGAACTTGTCCATGCCAAAAAGTTTTTTTCTCTGGGGAACTGGATTGTATCCACGATTCTTAAGGAGGTCTGGACTCAATAAGTAGTTTTGGTATCCAATGTAGCAAACGGGATTCGTGTTTTGATAAGCATTCTGTGCTATTGTGGCACCCGGTGAAATGTTTTCTAAGATCCATTTTGAGATATTATAATCTGCTGTCTGTGCTAAAGTGGTGCTTGTGTTCATTGTCCATTGATAGCAAAGCATTGAAGAAGCACTGATAACTACCATGCATGCAAAAAATATAACAGAGCAAATAAATCGAAACCATTTCCTCTTTGGATAATATATCAATCTGGAAAGGAAAAGGGAAACTAAAGGACAACTTATTGGGAGCCATCCAAAGATGAAATAGAATGAATTGTCCCTTAATTCGCATTGGAACTTGAATGCATTAATGGCCCCAAATATAGCCAATGAAGGAATATACATCCAGTAATGTCGCAATCGCATTGCTAGAAATACAAAGGAAAAAGCAATGATTCCATATCCGTACAACTGCTTATACCAAAAACGGAAGAAATTCTGCCTGTCATCTAACTTCCAAATATATGAGGGAGAGTAGTATTTGTAGTCTATGATCTGTCTCATGTATTGATATGCCCAGTAACTCGGATAAGCATATGCGATCATGGAGTACAAGAACAAATTAGACAAACTTAAACACTTTCTGGGTCTTACGAGAAACAGAAGCAGTGTATAAATGAATATCCAAATAATCAGAGTGAGATATGCAGTAATGCTCGTATGCGTGAGCATTAGGACCATCACGCCTGACATTATAACTAGTTCTGGGTGCTTCAGCTTGCCTTTTATTGTGAAAAACATCGCCCATAAAAGACATGGATATGCGTATAATGTCTCTGGATTTTTTATAATATGGCCTGCAATTGCGTGCATCCAGTTGAATGAATAATGGTTGAAGTTATACTGATAAGCAAACTCAGGAAATCGAATGACATAGTCGAAATACGTGACAAATTCGTTTCCTCCATAATGAATAAATATAAAGAGCGAAAGAGTTGCTGCAAAATGAGAGCGAGTTATTTCTAATGACAGATAGTACAATCCGGACATTAATGAAAAAATCAATAATGTACCAGAAGCTAAGCGGCCAGATCGGCGTGGAGCATATCCTGTGCCCGAAAGCAAAGCTATGTGCAAGTCTGGATAGTAGTCAAACAAGAGTTTCGAAGATGAAATATATGGATGTCTGATGTTGTAAATATTTTTGCGTTTTGAGTTAACACCAATCAAAAATGACTCGACTATTGATTTGTGGAATATAGAATCTTGTAAAACATCGGCTCTGAAAGTATCAACGTTATAATACCATGAAATAGAGTATAAAATGGATACGAATAGCGTTGCTGCGATAATTGCGACGATTTGAATTGGGTGGAATTTAACTGTCGAGAGAATATTTGGATTATTATTTATATGCTTTAAAAATAACGATACAATCATGAAAATAAGTATCAATGCGAATCCATGATACATATTCATTGCATGATATAGTGTAATTAAAGATCCCACGTAATTAAATATAAAAAATCCTAAAGGAATAGCGGCACTAAGGCGAATTATTGCATCGATGGCATTACCTGCTAGAAATGTTATGAGCTCGTAACCAATTGAAATAGAGAAAACTATTTCAAGTGCCCATAACATTCAACGCAAATTAATTTAAGGGTGCAACCCCTAAGTTTCCGAATTTTGACACGTAAACTTTCAGAATTCCGAAATTTCAGTTATTTTTAATGGTAAAAATATCCTTTTTCTCTGTCTATTTTTCAATTAAAAATTCATGCATAAACAAATATAAACATCCATATGTCATTTTGTTATATTCCCGTGTTATTGTTAGTGGTGGAAGTGGTGCGCGAAATGGCCACATATTGACGGGAGGCTTTGCTGGAGGTTTATCTGGATATGATGGTGCTACAGATGCAAAATCTCAAACTATATTTGGACGGGGTGGGAATCAAACTTCAGGGGGAGATGGCAAATATTTGGGAGGTTTTGGAGTGGAAGCCCCATCATTTCCTTCAGGAAGTGTTGATTTAGCGGGTGCAGGAAGAGGTGGATGGTATGGTAGTGGCTCTGGGTGGTATATTGATCTGCGCGCTGGTGGAGGAGGGGGAAGTTCGTACATATCTGGTTACGATGGATATGAGATTTCTAAAACTGGATGGATATTTGCGAAACCTTTAATGAAGAGTGGAAATATGGATATTATTGAGTCTTCAGGATTAAGTAATAATCTATGACATGTTGGAAATGGGTTTGTCCGCATTACTTGTCTTCAATTTTATATTATTAGTTTGTATTGCAATTTCTTTTATTTATCATCTCTTGTTATGAAAATATCCATATTTATATTTATTTGTGACAGCTATATTTAAAATGTAGATCCACCTTTCATTGCATTAATTAATTATGCATAATTTGTTATACTATTGAGCTTCAATCTTTTTTATTTTGATTTATAAAATTGATCTTTGTTGGCATTATAAAATAATAATCCTTTTTATCATCACATTTAAATGCAAATAACAGTTAAATGTTATAATAATTCTAAGATCTAAATAACATTAAGTTCTGTCGATCCAATAAAACGAAGTCAAAAATTGTTCAGAAATTTTAGAAAAGTGAAAAATGTAAACAAATTCAAATTTATAAAAAATTTCTCATGAATAAGGACTACGAACTCGTATTAGACTTTGCTGAGACAGTGAAGAACATCAACAAATTCATAGATAACGATATATTCTTCGATTTATTCAACGATGTTGAAACTATTGTTGGAATTCTGACTAATTGCAGACTTCGTTGTGAATCAGCGACATATGTGATGAGGAAGTGCAAAGAATACTTCGACGACATCGGTTGCTTCAAGATATTCAGATCTCTCAACGTCGAATTCTTGGACAACATCGTTGATTTGATAAAATTTATCTATGTTTCTAACAATATACTTCATCTCTGTCCTTTTATTGAAATAAATTCTCTCAACACTTCAAAATTAATTAGAAAATCTTCGTTCTCAACTCAATGAGGCGACGGCAGTCTTTGAATGCATGATAACCAATCGAACGTATCTTGATACCGTTGAACATAACACGCATAAGATTGACACTGCCTTGGTCGAAAGGAACGACATAATTCGAAACGTCGCTGTATGGGAGGAATGTGATGAGGTTAGTCTGGTTGTAGTTAGTTAATGCACCGTTGCTGAATCGGAAGTTTGTTTCTGATGGAGAAACTTTGATCGTTTTCAGGGATGATGAAGCTCTGGAGAAAAGTGCAACCATCGAATGAACCGAGACCAATAGTATCAACTGAACCTGCGAGATTGAGTGTAGTGAGTTGAGTGCACATGCTGCAGCAGAACTGCTGGATGTTGCAGTATGATGTGAACTGAATGATGCCTGAGTGCTCGAATGCGTTGTTGCCGATGCTCGTGATATATGATGGAAGATTTGCATTCGGAATGTTGGAATTTGAAAATGAATATGAACCGATTACAGAGACTTTTGTGTTAGAAATTCCGATGTGTCCGAGAATGGATGTGCAGGAGAATGCGTATTGACCGATAGATGTGATCGATTGTGGCAGTGTCAATGTTTTCAACATCTTCGCGCAGTAGAAACAATAATCGGAAATGTTGTCTATGTTTGTATTCTGTGAAAATGAAACTATCACAAGTTGCATGCAGTTCTTGAATGCATTGGATAGTGACGTTGATAGCAGATGCGGAAGGTGACTGGAAGAATGTGATCAATGTCTGGCCTGAATCAACACACATCACATTGTCCTGAATGATTAAATAAGGACTGTTTGACTTCATGTTCAGATTTGGACAATCACTGATTGCACCGCTATCCATTGTCGTGAAACCTTCTGGCAAAGTTAATTGAGTGAGTTTATTGCATTTCGTGAATGCACCTGGTCCAATACTTTTCAAACTTGAAGGCAAATCAAAGTTTTGAAGAGTAAGACATTGATAGAAAGCAGAATTACCTATTGATGTTATGCTTCCAGAGAGATGAACGACTTTTAGACTGTAGCAGTTATAAAATGTCCCTTCTGGAACTGATGTTATTTTATCGGGGAATGTGAATTCGATGACTTTACTTTCACAAAATACCCATGGTGACATATGATGGTATGTTCAATGAGTCAGAAATATATGACGAAATAAAGAGCAATGGATTGTTATTTGTTCCCGTATAAATTCTCAAACCATCAGTGACAAAATTGCTATTCTCTGGATGTATTGTGAATTGAGTGATTGGACAGCCTCCAAATGCTGATCCACTCATAGAAGATACAAATTTAGAAATATAAAATGATCTCAGTTTTGCAAAATAAAATGCCGAACCGTCTAAGTATAGAATATTCGAAGATGATGTAATATCGACATTTTCTAATCCAGACCAAGCAAATGCCCATTCTACGATTCTTGTTAGTGTATCAGGAAATTTTGCACTTGTTAATACAGTGTTTGATTGAAAAGCTCTTGGTCCAATAGTTTTTAGATTTGGAGGTAATTGTATTGATGTCAATTTTCGACAATCTTAAAACAAAGAATCATTTAATGATATCAAAAGGGTGCAAGTGCTCATATCAACATTAGCAACATTTGAAGTAGAAAAGCAGAATTTGCAAATGCTTGTTATCTGACTTCCAGTTTCAAAACTGATTCCTTGAAGATTTGAAAAACAGCGAAAAAAAGGACTCTCTTCTTTGGCATTGCCCCCAAAAATTGTAACAGTATATGATGGAACAACAAAATTACCAGAAAATGAATCAGGTAATAATGTTAATGATTTTTGATCATCCGAATAATATGCCCCGGAAATAGAATCATAAGCTTCATGTGACAGAATAAAAAATAAGGACACAATCATTTTGTTTAATTAATTTTTTATTGTCGAAAAATCCCGAATTTTCATTTTATAAAAATATTTTTGTCAATTTTTCAAGGTTGCTTAACCACCTTTTAAGTTTTTTTTTATATCAAAAACAAAAAATATTCAAGAATCATATTTCGATTCATGATTTATTTGTTGAAATCATATATAAATTATAGTAAAGTCGATGTTAGATTAAAAAAAGTTGATTTTCAATAAACAATACATAAAAAAAAAACAATTTATATTACTTTGGAGACTGAGGCATTGAGTTTGGTGAACTCGATGCAACTCTGTCTGATACTTGACGGTGCTTTTCAAACAAAATTTTTTGGAAGTCCATGAACTGTCTTGTTAAGTTTTCAGGATCTGGTTTTCCAACTTTGTAGCATGCGCTTAAAACAACTTCAAGAACTCTGTGATATGTCTGATAGAAGAGGACTCCATCAAATGTGAACTTAGCTTCCAACATTTGGAATACTTCGTGTCTGATTTCATTGATTAAAACTCTGATTTCTTCTTCAGTGTCTTTCGTTTCTAACTCAGATATCATCTTTTCAAGGAATCCCTTGAACTGCTCCCATCTATTGAGTGTGATAGCGTAGGCAGGAGAGTATTCGGCAAATTGGTCACATGTGATATCAGGAGAACCCCAATCCAGAGGCAAAACTGCTTTATCATCAAAGAATTTCTTGATGAATGTTTCGTTATCATAATCTTGTCTGAGAGAATTTGGAACTAAGCTTGATCTGTAAAGACTATCGATTAAGTTTGGATCGATATTCGTTATCATCTTCTTCACGAAATCACCAAATCGCTTTAATGTCATTCGAGGAATTGGCCTGAAGAAAGCAAGCATTCTTCTAATTCTTCTAACTCTTGAATCCATCTCTTCGCCAACAGCGAGTTCAAGAATTCTGTTCATTGGAACACAAAATGATTCGTCTTTCGAGCGACGTTCATTATCGGCACTTCCACAGCCACGAATTGCAATATCATTGATCAATTCTGGTTCACTAAGAGGGAAGAAGTGATGGAAGAACTCGAAAACTTGATCACGAGTGAGATATGTTTCAGTCAAATATTCACCGAGTTCGATGTGTTCAACAGGAATAGAAATACATCTCGTTAAGATCCATGTACGGCATTTCAAGAAGAAAGTGAGTTGCGGAGTTGTCCACGTCTCATCAATGAATCGTGTGAAAAGTGTGATTTCGAGATACTTCTGCATGTGATGGTGCGATGAAATGAAAACATCCCAACATCCTTTTTGAACTAAATCTTCACGACCGTACTGCCTTAGTGCCCATATTAACATGTATTCTGGCAGTGGAATGATTTCTTCATCATTGCGAACTTGCGTTCTATCGTCGACAGTCTTCTCATCGAAAATCGATCTAATTGCATGCACGAGCCAATCAATTGCCTTTGGTTCTCTGTTCGAGCCATCAATAGAAAGCAATGAGCAGAATCTCGATTTCTTGACAAAAGGAACGAGAGATTTTGGAGCAAGTTTGAGCTCGATTGGAATCGGAATCTTATCTTCCTGTACACTAGGAAGAATGAGATCGATGTTAGGACTTGATTGAACTAACGATTCAATCGCATCTGTTTGAACAGATTTGTTCTCGTTCATAATAGTTTTGCACGCGTTCTTCATGATTCTGCCCATCACCCATCGTGCAAGGATCTTCGCCTCTACTTTGCAGGACCTGTCCAGCTCGAAATTACCTTCGTGAGCAGAAACAATTGATTTAACACTGTAATCGAAGATGTTGTTATTTTTGAGGATTTTTTCACGCACTAAAAGCAGTTGTTGGGAGTTTTCTATACCAACAGTAGTGTTATTTTGCTTTGCTGGTTCCTGTGGAGCATCTGATTTTGTCGTATCGCTTAATGCTTGTCTTACAACTTGCATATCAGATTTAACTTGACGAAATTCGTTTTGATTTTGAATATTTGACTGCCTGTGCTTTGGCGGTTTAGCAGTGTCCTCCTTTTTGGGAATTGTATCAACTTGTGCTGAAAAATCTGAAAAATTAGATCGATCGACATCGCGTAATGGTGTATTTTGTAAACGTTCCAGGAGTCCCTGTCTGTCCTTGATGATGTTTCTATAGCCATCGTTCTGATCATTGATGATATTTAATTCATCTTTAATTTCTTGCAACTCTAATGTTGCTTTTCTCAATTCTTCTGTTCTAATCGCTATATCTTTTGTGAGTGTATCTATTAATTCATTCAATTTCGCTTTCTGTTGATTCTTTTCTTCGATTTGAACATTTAATTCTTCTAATTTTTGTTGATTCGTGTGTGAAGATCGAATCATCGCTTGCTTATCGTTCGCAAGAACACGGAGCTGATTTTCAGCAGCTGTGCTTTTAAGTTTATATTCGTTCATTTGTTGTCTTAAATTTTCGAGTGCTTTATTTTGTTTATCTATGACTGCGAGTGATGCTTCACGTTCTGCTTTGAGTTTTTTCATTTTTGCTTCTCTGTCCGAAAATTCAGTTGTTACATCTTTATATTTCTCTTCGAATTCTTTTTTCATCTGTGGAATTTTCCCGGATATAGTTTTGTAATAATCTCTGATGCGTGTCAAGATTCCTCCTCTTTCCTTTGACTCTGCAAGCTCTTGATCAGTGAATTTAGACAAAATGTGATCGTGAAGTTGCAATTTGGACTCGAAGGAGAAAACTCTGGATTCAAGTGGATCTGTTATAGCTTTTGTATCGCTTTCTGACTGTTTTAATAATTCATCTAATTCATCAAGTAATTTTTGCGCGTTTACTCGTTGCTGTGCGACCCAGAAATTCGACGGTTTTGGAGGATTTACTGTAACTAATGTTGGTTCTAAATCTTTTGGTAAATCATCCAAAACTTTTTGCTTTTTTACTGTTTTTTTGTTCCTGTGAGATATATCATAGGCATCTTTAAATCCAGAGAATATCGAATTTACTTCGAATGCGGTTTTAGGACGCTTCGCTGTCGAAATACGAATTGTATTTTCTTTTGGGAGCTCGATCAGAGTCTTCTTGTTGAGTATTGTGTCTTCCAGTGTCTGCATCCGCGTGTTGGGAGGATATTGAGGCACACTATCGTATAAATGGGTGGAGACCTCAATATACTCCTCGTTTTCACCCATTATTTAACGTATTCTTGTTTATGTGTCAATAAAATGTTTACATGTCAAAAACGTTCATTTTTTTATAACATTTCAAATGTTTACATGCACTAGAAACACACAAAAATTGAATGTACAAAATAAAATATCCTCAAAAGCTGATTAATCGCCAATATTAACTATAGCATTATCATAAAGGTCAAGTATTTTTCCCCTCTTTTTTTTAAAAAATTAACACATATTTTTCTTCGGTCTCAAAGATGTTAATTGTAACATTGAGCTGCCATTATGTAATGATATAATGGCAGCTCAAATATGAATGATTGATTGATTCTATATCATAATGATGATCAAAGTTGACTGATTAATGTAATATCATAGTGATAAAAAAAATGTGAATGTTTGGTTTCATTTAATTATGATGCCGAACTAAAAGTGACATTGTTGGTACTAATTCAATTTTATTGCTCAAAAACACATTTTCCCAATGCATATAATTATGTGTCAACTCTATTATGGAAAATTTCTCAATATATTGGAAATTGGGAAGATAGCACTAAGTTTCGAAATAAATTCAGTTTGGCAAATATTAGTGAAATGGCAATATGAAATAGAATATTGAAATGCAAAGTGCTTATTAATATGCCGAGCTTCTGGTTGATAATATTTTTCAGTCATAAAGTTAAGAATATCACATAAATTGTCTTATATCATCAAGAAAATCATTTATTTCTTTATTGATCTCATCTTCATTTAGCTCTTCTCCATTTGCTTCCATCCGCTGATTCAAAGCACCTTATTCATTTGTTCTCACAAATGATTAAAAAAAATTCTGGAAGTGATTTATCACACACATGTTCATCTCTGATATGAGTCATCTATATTCGATAGAAGAAACTAACTATTCTTGACATAAGTAATTAATCATTTCTGTGTATTTCTAAAATGACAAAATTGCAAAGTTCAAACATTCATAAAATGGATATAAAAGTGACAAATCTATTTAAAAAATTGTCAGAACGCATTCAATATTGCGATCATTATAATTTAGCAGATTATTTAAAATCGGAAATCAAGATAATCACTCGTATCCATATATAACAAATCTAGAATTAACATTTATTAATTTCTCAAAAGAAAGATATTAATTCCCAACTTTTGAGTGAATACAGCTCCCCACCGCTACAAATAAGTTTGTAGGTTTTGCTTTTTGTTGATTGGAATAACACACATTCTAATATCTGCTCTGCAATCAAATGTAGATATATGTGCTAGAATATCCATATTCAAATTTGTTTGAACTCCTGTGGTTGAATATGATCTGAAATATCTTGTTGAGAATCTATCTATGTTATAATTTATAACATATAGCAGTTTTTCATATCCCCCACCACCAGAAAAATGTAGAGAATAAATTTTTTGATGAAAAGTACAGTTTTCAGTAGTGAAGTTTCGGTTATTTATATATTAACAACCTGAACCAGAAATTGCATTGTTTACAAAATTGCACATAAAGCTTTTGTTTGCTCCTTTATTATGACAAAGGCAAATAGTCTGTGATGCTTTATTTTCTTCAATCCTTGAGAAATTTGTTGTATATGCTCCATTTGCATATGAAATAGAATATCTGCAATAAGAAGATAAAGAATTTTTTGATAGATTCGAATAACATACTCCAATAATTCCATTCCTTGAATAAAATAAATCAAACCAAGAATGAACACAATTGGAAATAGAACATTCAACAACAATATTCAATGAATTACAATTTGAGGCTAATTCAACACATGAATGAAAACCACTTCCATCTGAATATGTGTTTGTGGTGCAAAATCTGTGTTGAACGATTGAGCAATCTCCAATTATGTGAATGGCGCCGCCACAAGATAAATCTCTTCATTTATCAAACATATAAAGATAATGATGTAATTTAATGTCATCTGTTTTGAATTCAATGGCATTTGATGACAAATCATGAAATATTGATACAAAAACTAGAACTTCTAAATCTTTGGATTTGATTGTTTCGTTAACACCCCAATAGTACTGTTTTCCGCTGTATTGCGTTCCATAGTAATAATTCCAAATATCAAGAGATGGAGAATCTTTCAGTACTAAGAAACTGGATGAAAACACACAACAGTGTAGTTGCTGAGATGATACAACACAGCAAAAACCGCGAATTTTTAAAAATTATGGGAAACCCGATGAGGTTTTTTGATAAGGTATGAAAACCTGAATTCTTGCCAAATTATTAAATTCTTGGAAGCTCTAAATATGTAGTTATCGTAGGTCAAATCATTTTATATTTGGCAACTTTGTGTGTCATAAGAAAATATTAAAAAAAGTAACCAATGAAGTGACTTCTCTTATCAAATGATGTATCAAAAGTTATTTGTGACAATACAACAGGAGGTAAATGTAGCTATTGCTTGAATAATACTTTGAAGAAAATAAACTATTGATCTCGTTCAATGTTATATATAGCCAAAGAGCCTAATGAATGAAAATTGTTTTGGAAATCAATGATAACAATAACTTTTTAATATGTAAATATAACAAAAAAATAAAATATTGAAATAACAAATTATTTCTATTTTTTCGGTTCAGCAGATAAAAGATCGATCAGAACCTTGCTGTGTTCTTGCATTGCAAGATCAAAGGCGGTGTTACCTTTCTTATCTGTTATTTTCATATCTATGTGTTTGTTCTTCAATATAACTTTAAGCGCATCGTGATCGTTGAATATAACTGTGTAGTGAAGAATCGTGTGTCCTGAGTGGTCCTTTACGTTAACATCTGTTTTTGGATGTTCGATAAGTTTAGTAAGAACGTCGATGGTGTGGACTTTGATTGCCAACATCGCAGGTGTTCTTCCCTTATCATCCTGAACGTTAGGATTTATTGTCTTGATATCTAATAAAAATGATAATATTGGAATGCTCGGCAGAATGGCTGCAATGTGAAGTGGAGCATAGCCTTTGCTATCTTTTGTGTTAATATTGTATGTTGGAATTGCGACAATAATTTTGCTAATTTCAGAGATATCACCGCCTCTAACCAACTGTGATATCCTCTCAGGTACTTCATATTTCTCTTTTTTGTACTTATCACGAATATCTAAAACAGTTGAAATTTGTTCAGAACTGAAACCTTCTTTAAATTGTTCGTGCTCATCACTCTCACTGATCATCCTTAGGAGCGCGTCAACGCCACGTGGATGGCAACTTGGAAAAGCAACAACATGTCTGGAAAATAATTTGAATATCTTCTCAAAAGAAGGCCTGAGCGATGGATCGTCGGCCCAACACAAGCTTATGAGTGTAGCAAGCTTTTGAACCTGTTTTGGCTGATTTTCAACCGAAGGAAGTTCCGGTCTCAAATGTTTTTCAACGGATTGAAAGATTTGAACATCGGAATAACCCTTGAACGGTATAACTTCAGTGAACATTTCGTAAAGAACCATTCCATACGCGTAAACATCGACTGATTTGTCGTAAGTATCAGATTTAATTTGTTCTGGAGCCATCCATATTGGAGTTCCGACACACTTCGTCATATACTTTTCAGAGGTGTACTCATTGATGAACTTTCCAAGTCCAAAATCGGCGACTTTCGGTAAAACTTTGTCATCTAAGAGAATATTCGGAGATTTCAGATCTCTATGTATAATATTCTTCGCGTGGAGCTTTCTCATCGCGTGTGCGATGCCGAGTGCGATATTTGTTTTTTGAGTACCGTTAATCGTGCCTGGATGGTTGTGAATCATATCCCAAAGAGATCCACACTGCATGTAGGACGTTAATATCGAGTAAGGAGGCTTTGAAGAGAAACCGATTAAGTCTAATAAAAATGGATCTTTCGCTTTGATTAATATTTCGACTTCTCTCTTGAAGAATAATATTTGCTGCTGATCGAGCTCTTTAGTGATAAGCTCTTTGACTGCTGCATTCCATCCCGTGTATTTATTCATTCCTAACCAGACGTTGCCGTAAGTTCCCTTGCCCAGCATCCTGCCGAACTGATAGTCATTGAGGTCCACTTCGTATGATTTATATCTGTTTAATTCCTGAAGCTTGTCTTCGCCGTCTGCTGTCATTTTTTTGTAAATCTGCTGTCATTTTTTTTTTTGGAAATCTGCTGTCATTTTTTTGTAAATCTGATTTTACAAAATGTGCCTCAAAACAATGAAAATAAAAAAATTACGATTATTTGCCGAGTTTGGTTTTATTTCAGGAATAATGTTGTTTTGTACCGAGCGTGAATCCTTCGTCAGCTTTGGATTCGAAAGATATAAAAGTTTCGAACTTTGTTTCCTGTTTTTACGGGAAAATTTTTCCTTCTGCGGTGTAGTCCCGCGACCTTCATAACATTTTATCTGATCAATATTTTTTCGATTTGAAAGTACTTTCATGTACATATTGATAGTTGTCTATCCAGTTGTATAAGTGACACAGTCTATATATCTATCAAATCATTGATTGCATTTCAAAACGTCCAAAAATATACGATTTCCAGCATAAATGTATGCGCTACTATGCAGCATATGATATTTTTATGTGTATTATTGATTCAAATACCTCTTATACGCTTAAAATTAAAAATGCAACTAATTCATTAA
>JALKBU010000836.1:0-22991 GCA_023091735.1 Trichomonas tenax | reverse complement strand
TTTTTCATGTCGGCGTTAGGATCTGTACGTTTATTTAATGATCCTAGTTATTTTAGGCGTTGACTTTTGAGGTGTTTTAGAATGTCGGAGCTAAGCAAGATTTGCTTTTAATGTAAAATAAAGAGGGGGAATAAGGAAACAGTCGATGTTCCGGTGTTGATGTTAGGGGTGTTTTTTGAATGACTGGAGGAGTTTTTGGGGTACCTGGTTTATTAGTGACAGTAATAATAATTCAGTAGGTTGAACAATTTAAAATTCAATGAAAGCCAATATTCAATGAGAAAAAACGAATTATTTAAAAATATGTTAGTAAAATTCCAAAAACAGCCGCCAATTGTTTCGAAAGCTCTGCCAACCAAATTTCAAATTTCCTCCATAATGTTTCTATGTACCTTGTAGGTTTTCCCCATTGACTTTATTCTAAATAAAATGTTTTTATTGACATTTAAAAAACAAATAGTATTTATGACTTTTGTGAAATGGATGGGATTTGTTTCGACCATTCCATGAAATCATTAATATCTATGTTATAGTTAATATCAACATCCAGTGTGATGTATCTCCAGAACCGTTGTCCGAGCAGCAATGTGTTGGAATACATTGAAAGATGTGCGAAAGGTATCAGTCTATCCCACTGATTCTGTTTTGGATACTTCCCATTACTCAGCTGTGGAATCATTTCAATAACATCAATATCCTTTCCACCAAGGAATTGGTTATAGAAGGCACCTCCATGAGGACCAAGGATCACTTTCGCTGAACTGAACAAGTTGATGAGATCATTCAGAGACTTTGAACCACTGTGTATGACAATTTTCTCTTCTCCATGTATCTTTGAAAGTGGTTCTTTGAGATCTCTAACATTGTGAATGATTCTTGCGTTTCCACCTCCACTTCCACCACCTCTTGGAATGATAACTATTTTATCTCTCTTAAGCTCAGACAAATTCATTCGGGTGTAGTACCACTCGTAATACAATGGATGAAGAACTCTCATGCTTGGAATAACAATTAAGTTCGTGGCGCTTACTTCAGACGAACTTCCCATGCATCTTGCTTCTGTCTTGAAACCTATTTTGTCTATGACTGATAATGTAACACCATTGCATGCTGCAGTAGAAACGGAGACATTTTCGGGATCCAAACCTGTTGCCATTGTGGCAAACGCCATATGTGGAACACCATTGTCAAAGAAGTGCTGGAAAATTTCGATATCGTGACCACCAAAAGCAAAAAGATTACCATTAAATGATGGAATTTGAACTTGTTTCGGCCAATGACAATAGTTCAAATGATGTGTGTAATTATGATTCTTACATGAAAATTCATCGCAGATGTGCATTGAACCATTTGTGATCTCCCAAACAACACCAGTGTGAATCATTCCAGCATCATCGAAATGCCAATGGTTTTCTGGTTGTTTCCAGAAGAGCTTTTTTTGCTTATCTGTTAGTCCTCGTGGAAGACGCCATTCGAATGGTGGTAACCAAACAAAGTGCTCTTTCATAAATCCGGAATCGAAGGTGGTGACATTGATTATTTCGTTGTTGAATTTGAATGACCTATGGTACCTCTTCGCAGAATAGTTGTGTAAAACGAAAACACCTAGTGAAATTTCCAGAGCCGCAACACCTTCAATATCTAGATCAAAGTTCTTAGGAATCAAAGGTTCTGGAAATGCCTTACCGGAATAGTTGATGTATGGCATCTCTTTGTCTTCGGTGAATTCAACTTTTTTATTGAAATCAAAATTCTTGAGTCTATTCTTGAAATCTTGATCAATAGCAATGGGCATGTGTGGTGTGTCGTCTATTTGGGATCTTTTGATTGGAGTAATTTTCGAATCTTTTTGATTAACTCGTTCAATGAAAGCTTCTATTGGCTTGCCTTGACCTCCAGGACTACTGTTTGTATGGCTTTTGATTTTTGAATTGTCATTTGTAGAGTTGAGCGATATTTTGCTAAAATCAACCAATTGGTAAGTAAAGCAAGAAACCGCTGTGGTTGCCATCACTGCAATGTACAAAAAGATGAGACCGCACCGGATGGATTTCCAAGGATTGGAATATGCCATCCCGAGGAAAAAATCAATTAACCTTAATTAAGAGGTTAATCAAAATACATGGAATTTCTCAAAAAAATCCAACATTTTCCATTTTTTAAACGCCATTTACACTAAAGATATCTATGGCATAGAGGCTACCAAACATTTCTATGAAAGGAAAACACAAATAACCTAAGAAAATATCAAAATTGAAAATCACTAGTTTCTTTTTAGAATTTGTGTTTTTACAAATATATGGAACACGTATCCAACATGTGCTACTTATTCTTTGGGTATATTGGACAATCAAATAACCATTGATAAAATTGTACGTGCTGTAATTCATCAAAAACAGCGTCCACCTCACACAAAGTAGAAGAACTCTTAGGAGCTATGCGTCCATGTGATTTTGTCTATTTAAAGGATTCAATATTTGGATATATATCGAAGACATAGTTTGACGATTATTGCACATGCTCGGCTCCATCTTTTTGCGTCGTGATCATATTCTTCCTCCAAAATGACTTCCTAGTCCAAGGAAGAATAATGAGTAATAAAAAGTGACAAAAGATGTTTATGAAAGTGACAAAATTTAGAAAAGTGACAAATAACGTGTTATATAAATGACTAGCTACACTGGACTCCGGCTTGAGCCAGTGTCAGCCTTAGGCGTTAATTTCTTAGAAAATGGAACTGTGCACTGGAATTCATCGAGTCAGTTCTTCTATCCAGTCGGTATGCACATCACACAATATCATACAGAAACAGGATCTCAACAATTCTTGTTTCCTGAACGCTTTACGTCTGCATGCGCAGAAGTTATAAAACTCTGTGATGTTGCTGTTACCTCAAATGGTCAGTTTATTGCAATCTCAGAAGTATTTCGTCCAAATAATGGTATTTTGTCGATTTACGATACAGAAACGCAAGTTGCCCACGTACATCTTCGACACGGAAAGATCGCAAAATTCTTATCTCTTACTTTTTCAACCGATGCATCTTTAATTGCTGCTCTCGGCATTGGTGATGGTGAAAATCGCATCTTCGTCTGGAAAATGGGTAGACAAGTTTCTTTGGCTGCCATCATTCCTGTTGATAATAGTGTTCAGTTTATTCAATTCGACCCAGCAGATGCTTCAAGACTTTTGTTATTTGCAGAAGAGTCCGTATCAATATGCTTAATCAATACCATCGATAAACAGCGAAAGAAAATAGAAACGCCAGGATTTACTAAATATGAAATGTTCAGTTTTGTTCCTGGAATCCCCGGATTACTTTTAATCGTCTCGGAAAACAAAATACTGAATATTATGAACGACACATATGTAAATACGATCAAACCTCCATCAAAACATATCTCATTCATACGTACAATTCGAAATAACGTATTTGTAATTGATCAAAATATGATTTATTACTACAAAGCAACAGGTGGAGATCCGCATTTAATTTATTTTGGACCACTTGATTTATCAATCCAATCAATCTCAGAGATTTCTCCATCTCCAGATGGTGATCTTGCTGTAGTATTCTATGATGACTCATATACAGGAATTTTGCATTTAGATAAAGCATTCGAAAAAATTAAACAAGCGATGGAAGCAGAACAAAGCGAAAAACTACAATTAGACCACGAGCAAGAAGATGAACTCAACGAGTTTATGAAGACACAGTCATCGATAGATGTTTCAGAAACAAACGCAGTGATTGGGACAGCTGAAATGAATCAATTTAATGGCTTGTTCACTCCATTACCAATCAGGTGTCATATGGGTCCAATTGTTGCCATTGCAACATGTCCAAGAAAACCACTTTTGGCAACATGTGGCGGTCAAGATAGAACATTGCTTGTTTGGAATCTTGCAAAGAGAACAGTTATTGCATCTGAGAAACTTCGTGAACCTGTTAACAGTTGTTCATTCCATCCATCTGGTGATCTACTTGCAGTTGGCACATCAGATAAACTTTTACTGTATTCATTGACTTTCGATTCTTTGGTTTTGAGAGCCAAATGGGATTCTCTTAGCTGTACATGTGTGAGCTTCTCAAATGGTGGACATCTTTTGGCTGCTGGTGCCCTGATCATCAAAGTCATATCAACATACTCCGCAAAAACTGTTACATCGCTTCGTGGCCATAACAGCTCGGTTAAGTCTATCACATGGGCACCAAATGACTCCTTCTTTGTATCCAGTGGCTTGGATGGTAATGTTTTCCAGTGGAATGCAAGAATGTGGGAGAGAAATTTAGTCGTTTCACTCCAGAGTCAATGCATTGGCGCTCTCTTGGCTCAGAGTCAAACAGCTTCGGATAACACCAATGGAGTTCAATTTAATATATTGGTCGCAACCAATAATAATACTATATATGATGAAACAACCAAAACAGAAAGAAGTCCAACTCGCCATCTTAATTTCACAGCATTCTGTATGCCAGTAAACTTGTCCATTATTTCCGGTGATGTGAGAGGTAACTTGCAAGTTATTCCTTTCCCAT
Source organism: Trichomonas tenax (assembly GCA_023091735.1). Taxonomy (NCBI): domain Eukaryota; phylum Parabasalia; order Trichomonadida; family Trichomonadidae; genus Trichomonas; species Trichomonas tenax. The sequence continues at coordinate 18,451 of JALKBU010000836.1, read as the reverse complement.
TACTGCCAATGGGTGAAGAGAATCCATTCAATATTGGTATTGAAGTTGCAGTTCATACCGGCCCTGTTCATTGCATTATGGCATCTTCTGATGGTCAAACACTTTTCACAGCGAGCGAAGATTCATCAATCTTCATTTTCAACGTTGTTCAGCCTCATCAAATGGTTATTGCAGCTCCAGTCAGTTTGGCATTAAGCAGAGAAGAGCAGAGCTTCCTAATCGAAAGAGAACAATTCGAAGACAAGAAAGAAAACTTGACTAGATTGAGGGAAATGTTAAACCTTCACAGATCTCAATTCCAATGCGCGAAAACTAAATTAATTGAAACGCAAAGCAGAGAAATTGCTCAACAAAAGAATAAATGGCAAATGACTGTTTGTTCTCTTAAGAAGCAAGTTCATGCTTTGCAAAATCAGAAGGCAGAGCAAGAAAAGAAAGCCGCCGATATCATCGCCGAATCTGATACTCAGCACTTTATGAAGATTAAATCAGTTAAGGAACTTTATGAACAGAAACTAACAGAACAGACAAAACATGCAGCAGAATTGATGAAAGAGAAAATCAAAATTCAATGCGAATATGAAGAAAAATTGCATTTCATGACTGAAGAATTCAAGGCTAAGCTTCAGGAGAGAAGAGATATTGCAGAAAAACAGTTAAAGGTACAATCATTGGATAACGATGAAGCCAAGAAACGACTTTTGCAGTGCAAGTCTCTCCAGCCAAAGGAAGAACAGCTTCTTCGTGAAGAACACGAAAAGGATATGGAATTATTGAGGAAGGAGTATGCTGAAGAACTTAACAAGATCCAGCAATCAATTGAAGGAATTAGAACGAAATTGGTTGGTAACCAGGATGACTATGATTCAAAGCTCGAGTCAAAGGCCACAATCAATCAACAAATCAACAAATTGACACAAGAAAATGCTGCCATGAAGAGGAGAAACGAGAAAATGAAGAGTGATACCGAAGCAATTGAAAGAGATTTACAGGCACGTTCTGAACGTGTTGCTCGTCAAACAAATCATTTAAGAGATTTGCAATCACAAAATGAAGAACTTCAGAAGTGGAGAAACGTTATGGATAGCCAACTCAATGATATGAGGAAGCAAGCTTTGCCAAAGAAACAAGAAATCGAAACACTTAGACAAGAAATCACTGCAAATGAAGCCACTCTTAGAGCAATGAAATTGTCTAATGCTAAAGATGCTGAAGATTTAGAGAAAATGGAAGCAGAAATCAATGGATTATATGATGAAATTCTCAAGACAGAGAACTCGGCTCAAAAATGCACATCGAAGATTAATCAATTCAAGAATAAAGTGCACTCCATCTATACAGAAGTTCCTGAAGCTAAATGGGCTGATGAAGTTGCACTCCTTAATGAGCAATTCGGCACTGAAAAGAAGTTAGAAAGAGAGGATCATGCTTTATTAGAAACATTGGATGAATTCGAAAGGCACAAATCTGCTTTGGCAGAGAAAGTTGTTGAATTGCGTGTTAAGGTCGAGGAAGATTCAGAAGCCAATGGCTCGAAGTTCATGAAACAAATTGGTAAGAACGAAGAGTTAATTACTGAACTTGCAAGATTGAGGAAAGAAAACCGTGATCTCAAATCTAAATTGCATCTTGCGCAAATCAATTTGAACTCTTTAATGAGGCAATGCAGGCATGAATCTAAACCACTAGAAACAAAGGTTAGACCACTCCTTAAATCGACAAATATCATCCAACCTACAACAACAGTCCAAAAGAAGATGACTTATGCAGCAACTACAATGACGATAGATCATTTTAATTAACTTCCTTTTCTGTATGTTTTTTTTTTGCTTTAGGCGTACAACAAATCCTTATAATTTTTTCGCGATTATATTTGAAGATCTACTGCAATTAATTAAAAAAAATAATCGCCTCCATTACATCAAATTACTCATTTTTAGTTTATTGTTCGTTTGATTAAATATTAATATATTCAACCTGTTTTTGATAATCATAGATTTTTCTATATTTGGATTATATTATGCCTTTCACTCGGAATATATCACGAGAAATTTGCCATCAAATCAAGATATATTTCAATTCTGATATTTGTGTTGGATTATTTCTCATCATGGACTCCTTTTGCTTTAGTTAAAAGATTCACACTACTATATCATTATTGTATTCCCCTAATATTTGGAATTTACATTGCTTCAGCTCTAGTTGATGTCTTAATGTTTCAACAAAGGAAGACTGGAATATTACTGTGTGTATTGATAGTGATTTCTTCTGTTACTGCGTATTTAATTTATTCTACATTTATGGCACACCAAGAAATCCTAACTTTAGGAAGTAGCTCCTTTTTCGAAAAGTGTGCAGAAAATCAGCTTTCCCACAACTTAGATTGGATATGTTTATTTATAATTACTAATAGTTGTAGAACATATTCTTATTAGATGCAATAAATTTTTCATATTCTTGTAAGTTAGTCGTCACATCTAGCGATAAACATGCTGAGTCAATCGCACATATAGAGATATTAAATACAATAAATTATTTGGATATATGTTTATTATTAAACAATTTTGTAGAAATTTTTATAAGGTTATTTAAAATCAATGTATGGAAAAGAAATAGAAGATTTATTGCTTTTACAACAGGATCTTTTTACTCTAACTATAGATTCCGTTGATGATGTTGTTGATGATATATTAACAATGAAATATCCATTCACCGCACACGGAGTTTATACTTTATCAGAAAATTTTCGAAGAGTTGTTCGAAAACAACCTCGAAAAGTTGAAGCCCTGGCACAGTTAATCAATAAATTGTTCAACATTGAAGGAGATGAGTATCATTTTGAAGTATTCAGCGATTCTTTCTTAGATTTCAACAATGATTGCACTATTATGCGCTTAGTTCGCCGCTTAATCCATTATGGTGTCGTGCCACCTGAAAAAATAGTCGACTTAACCTTGCAACCAGATATTGGAAACGTATTTATCTTTATTTTCTTTGCTGACTACATTAAAAGTGCTTACAAGGATAGAGTCGAAACATATGAAGCCTACAGAGATAGAATATTTCAAAATACAACTGCAACAATTTCCAATTATATGATTACAGAGATTTTAAGGAATTGGTCCAAATATGAAGCGAATGACTTTAATCTTTTAAAACCAATATTCGAGATTGGCTGGTTTCCAAATACCTTGCAATATCATATTGTTTTAGATGACGTTAAATATTTAGAAGACTATGCAAAAAGCAATATGCTAAATCCAATGATGCGTATAGAACTTGATGTAATATATGCAAATAAATTTTCAACACCATTAATCGCAGAAAAAACGCTTCCAGAATTTGCTGCTTTCTGGGGATCCATTAACTGTTTCAAGTTCCTCCTCAAATCTGGTGCTACAATAACAGAAGAAATGATGATCATAATATTATCTGGTGGTTCCCTTGAAATTGCCAAAATATGTTCTAAAATGGGTTTAACATGTTCTCTAAGCTATCAACGTACAGTAAGTTTCTTCTATTCTGATCTTTTTAATTGGTATTGCAAAGAATTTCCTTTGAACACAGTAAAAAGAAATAATGCATTCGAAGTCGCACTCATGACATGCAATTTGAAGGTTGCCTTATATTTAATGGAAACATTCCCGATTGATTTAAGCAATGATCAGCTCCCAATTGGGATAGTTACTCATGATAGTCTCGATTTGATTAAACTTTTCAAAGGAAAGGGCGTAATATTTAGTTCCGTTGAATGTGTGAATACTGCGGCTGCGATTGGAAGTGAAGAAATATTAAATTATCTCATTGAGGAAGAAAAAGCACCAATAATGTATCCTCCACATTATCAAAAAGGTCAGGATAATCCATTAATTACAGCTATAGTCCGCCAGTGGACAAACATTGTTAAGATGTTACTTGATGCAGGCGCTGATCCGAACACAGTTTCCGAAGGGTTAACTGCATTAAGTCATGCCTCTTGTAAGCCTAATACACAAATAGTTCAATTACTATGTGAATATGGAGCTAGAGTGAATTACTCTTCAAGCGGAAAATATGCGGATCAGCCCTTAATGCAGGCCTGCAGATATTATTTGGAGAATGTTAAAGTACTAATTGATTGGGGTGCAGAATATGATGTTCAATCATTAAGAGATCCGAAAGGAGGAAATAGGGTAAGAAGATCTCCCCTTTGTACCGCATGTCAGAATGGTGCGCTAGATATAGTTCAATTCTTAATAAATAACGGCTGCGATCCAAACGAAAATGATGCATTACCATTAGTCATTGCAGGTATTCATAATTCTCAATTAATCTATGACTACCTCACAGAAAGATTACAAACAAATACGAAAACCCTCTTTGATATGCTTATTCATGCCATCAAGCAAAAAAGTTTAGAAAATGTTAGAACTTTAATTGCAAAAGGTGTTTCTTTAACAACCCGCGATGATCAGAACAGGACTGCTATTCATTTAGCAGCATGTTCATCACCAGATGTTCTGGAATTTCTTATATCAGCAGTCAATGGCCAAGGATTGAATGCGAGAGATAGTGAGGATAAAACACCTATCCATCATGCTTTAGAAGCAAAAATTGTTGAAAATGTTGCAATATTCCTTGAAAATGGTGTGAACATTGATATGCTGACGAACAAAGGTTATAGCTGTCTTAGAATTGCTGTACAAAATCTCGATTTTGATTCAGCTAAGCTTTTAATAGAGAAAAACATCGATACAAATGTTGAAGATTTCGATGGTGTTACACCTTTAATTGCTGTATGCAAACTTCCAAAAACTCCAGAAAGGCTCCGAATGATGGAATTTCTAATATCTAACGGAGCAGATACAAGGATGGCAGATAGTCTAAACTTGACGCCTTTGCATACACTTGTTTTGCATGATCCTACGCTCAGTGAATTAGAATTATTAACTAAATCAATGAAAAACATAAACTCCTTTAGTAGGAGAGGAATGCCAATGATGGGCGATGCAGTAAGACTAGAAACAGTTTTACTACAATTCCTCTTATTAAATGGTGGCGATAGATGGGCCTGCACAATTAAAGGTGATACATTGCTACATTTAGCTGCTGAAACGGATCATACAAGAAATGCTGAATTATTAATTAATTTTGCTGGTTTAAGCGCCAAAAGAAAAAGCCGTTGGCTAAGAACGCCAATGTTTAACGCCTTCAAAGGAACTGCAGGTGAACCTGTCAATATTTTACGCTCCATGACGATGATTGACTTACTTATAGCAAATGGTGCCTCTGTTAATGAAAAGGACAGTAAGAAGAATACGCCAGTAATTGCGTTATTTGAAAGAAGAGGGCATATCCCTGTTGAATACATCAAGATCTTGAAAGAAAAATATAAAGTTAATATGTACAAAAGAAATGTTGAAGGATACACTGTGTTGGTTTGGGCAAGCATTCTTGGTTTGACTGATATTATAAACTATCTTGATCCTGAGGAAGGGCATCCATTACTCAAAGAGGATGAAAGGATATTCAGAGAAATATCAAAGAAAAATGGTAATAAGTAATATTTTATTTTGTTTGTTATTTTGTATTTTAAAGTCTCAATTTGTATACTATGGAAATCGATTAGGATTGGCAAAGCTGTACTAGCAATAACATCACTAAATTCTTTTAATTTATTCAAAATATAGACCTGTTACAACTGACATAGCTTATTATCCTAGCGTAGTCAGCCTTGTGCAACACATCGAAAAAGTGGCCTAATTTTTGAATTTTTTCGTGTTATATTAAAGCAAACTTGCAAAGCATGTTATGCCTACTGATATTCTATGTATTCCATAATATTTTAATATTTTGGAAACAAGCATATAGAAAGATATGAAAATACAATTCTTAATGAAATACATTTTCGGAAAATATTGTGTTTTGTAACCGTTTTCTTCAACACATCGATGTGTGATATACAGAACTTATAATTTACTTTCAGTGTATACAACATATAATCACATTTCCTTGATAGGAAGAACACTGTGAATATCATTGTTATCGTCTATATCAGAACTTACCCTGTATTGCATAAATTAATGATGTGTGAATCTATCAATTATGATTATCACATTCCAAAATATTTTCAATAATAGGACGTCTGAAAAAAAAAGAGATTGCATTCTTGGATAATGCAGTTTAACTAATTTTACCGATTATTACTCCCTTTTTATTTATTTCAATCCCTCATTATTAACACACGTTATGTCGAACTTTCCTGGAGATTCGCCTCGAAAGAGCGCGTTGAGCCCAATGTTCGGCTCACGTTCAAATATATTCGCATCTAATGCGGGAGGATCTCCAGCATTCGGTGGCTTCGGTGGAGGCGGAGGTGATGACGACAATATTTTCGATCGAATTAGAAAAATGGAAATGGATCAGAAACAGGATGATTTCAGCATCGAGCAAGATACAGGTACTCGCGGACTTCTTCCTCTTTCTTCTTCGAAATTCATGTTTTCTGGCTCGCAAGGATCAAGAATTGGCATATCACAAGCTCCTCCTACACCTCAAGAAATCATTACACGCCTAAATGATGATCCATACTTAGTAAGAGGTTTAGTTTCCGGCGAAAATTTCTCAATGGATGATGTTTATCGCTATTTTACATCATTACCAAGCGAACTATTCAACGCTGCGCTTACTGAGCTTACAGAACAGATGAGAAGACTTTCTATCATTGATTCAATTTCTTCAAACATGGGACAAATGCAGGATGTTGAAATCTCTATTCCAGCATTAGAAAATACATTAGCAACTGCTTTCGTCAACAAGCAGGTCATAATTTGGTACAATGTTCCGATAGCTAAAGTTTTGTTTTCACCGACTCACAAATGGAGAGTAGAACCCGGAAAAGGCATTGTAGGTCGTGCTGCTGAAAGCCAGAAGCGTCGTATACTTTCAAATCCAAAAGAATCTGAATGGTACAATGCTGAATCAGATTCTAAGTTCTTCGAAAGTGTAACATGTGTTGTTTGTTCACCTATTCAAGATCCACTTACTCATCAACTTATCGCTGTCGTCACAATCACAGCTAAAAGTGCTTGGACGCAATTTGATACATTATTGATCGATCATGCGGAAGCAAAACTCCCGCAGCTTATCGCTACATTAAAGATTACTGCTTCAAGAATCAGATCCACTTTGGCCATCTTGTCTTCAGCAACAGGAGCTGAGCTTAAACAAAAGCCTTTAATTTCAAATGCTTGTCAGTCATTAAAAACTGCGTTAAATTGTGAAGTTGCCCAAATATTCTTCGTTAACTGGCAAAGAGGTGCGTTAGAATTCTATGGAAGTGGTGTCGGTAAAAAGCAAAGAGTTCCTTTAGGGCAAGGTGGAATTGCTGCGTTTGTTGCTCAAGATGGAAACTTAGTGAACATTCCTGTCGCATCTCAACATCCTCACTTCTCAAAGATAACTGATGATGAGTATAGGAGTCGTCCAGTTATTGCTGCACCAATGATTAACGAATCTTCAGCAAATCATGAAATTTTTGGCGTTGCCGTTGCTCGCGGTAAGCGAGGCTCTATGACTTTCACAGAACATGATGCAATTTCTTTGGAGTCACTATCAGCAGTTATTGCTCGAACATTAGGCAACTTCCAGCGCTATAGAAGCGATGTCTTAAATCTCAAGAGAGTTCTCACAGCACAGGATCACTATATTGAACTTCTTACAACAGCCGAGTCTCTTTCTTCAGTTATCAACAAAGATCAATTATTCGAAATGATTATGCTTCGTTCAAGGAAACTTGTTTCTGCTGATAGATGTTCGTTGTTTACGACAGATAGAAATAGAGAATATTTGCTTTCAAAAGTTGCATCTGGTACCAATAGATCAATCGTTTTGCCAATATCCCACGGTATTGCTGGTCACGTTGCTACTACAGGACAGCTTTTGAACATTCCTGATGCTTACGAAGACCCAAGATTCAATAAGGATGTCGATCTCTCCACTGGTTATAGAACAAAGTCTATTCTGTGCGCTCCAATTATTGGTAGAGCTGAGCAGGTCATTGGTGTTACACAGATGATTAACAAGACAGGTGAAACTATGCAATTCACTCCAGGTGATGTTGATCTAATGAAAGCTTTCAACGTTTTCTGTGGTATTGCCCTTTCTAATGCTAATCTTTTCGATGATACCAATACAATGAAGAATAGAGTCGAGGGTTTGCTCAATCTGGCAATGTCCATGTCCAGAGAAAAATATTTGCCACTCATTCTTGAACATATATCTGAATCCGCTATTGAGCTTATTAACGCAGAAAGATGCACTGTATTCCTGATGGACGATACAAAGGAAGGAATCATCCACCAAACAAACGAAAAGACAAATGCACAGATCGCTTTTATCAAAGAGGTCGTTAAAACAAAATCATTGCTTAACATTCCAGACATTACCAAAGATTCCAGATATGATCCAACAGAAGATCAGCGTACATCATTCGTATCAAAGTCTTTCTTAATTGCTCCAATCATGGATGAAGAGAAGAATATTTTGGGTGTTATCCAAATTGTCAACAAGATTCCGGGTTACGATGGTCTTGTCTTTACAAAGGATGATGAAAGATTGGTTGGTGCTATGACTTCATTCGCTGGATATTCCATCTCTAAGGTTAGAAACAAAGATAAAGGGGTTACAACAGATGCAGTCTTTGATTTATTCTCTAGAAGTGCAGAACAATTTGGTGTCGTTTTGCAACAGATGAGGCTTTCACAAGAAGAGGAACAGACTTTAACAAATCCAAACGCTTACATGAGAGGACTTCCAATGAACGTGAAGCTGAGATTCATGATTTTCTGCTTCACCAGCTTCGATCTCTTGGATCAGCTTTCCATTCAATTCATTACTTTCTTCCAGTTCTTGATGCTTTTCCAGACAATGGGCAAAGATCTTCCTTTCCACAATTCAGATCAGTCCCTTGATACACTGCAAGCTGTTTATGTTATTCTCAAGCAAACAGAGATCAGCAAGACTTTAGATCCAATTGAGCTCTTTGCTCTTTTCATGGCCTCCTTGCTTCACAACACTAATCACAAAGGTGAGCATGGTGGTCTTCTTTCAAGAACCAAATTACCATTAGAAATTTTATTCAAGAATCAACCTCCTGCAGAGACAGCGCAAGCTGATGCAGCAATTCAGTTGCTGACAAACAAGTCAGTAACAATTTTGGATGCCCTGCCTGATGATCACAGGGCGAAGTTCTGGAATATTTTCACTCAACTCATTCTTTCTAGTGGTATCTATAAAGAAAGCGACTTCATTCAGTTGTGGAAATCTGGTGACCACTCTAAGTTGAATCAAATGAGATTGATCCTCAAGATTGCAAATAGTAGCAGCGTCCTCAGGCCATACGCCTTGGCAATGAAGCATGGAGAATTGAGAAAGCAGGAATTGCAGCAAATTCTTCAAGAAGAAAAAGTGGTTTATGGTATTGCTCCAGATAAAGCCTTCCAAGAACTTGTAGCCAAATCTGTTGAAGAATCTCAATTATCTTTAGCAAGAGATGTAATGCTTCCTTTGATGGAAATTGCTGTTGCTAAGTGGAAGAACCTTGAAGCACTTCAGAAATCTTTGTTTGCTAACATTAAGAAATGGCAGCAAGTTGTTGAATCGCAGCAGAAAGATTAACTATAAATATGTTATTGTTTATTTTTTAAAGAAACTAATTATTTAAATAATTCCAACTACAAGGATTCAATAAACAAGTTGCTCGGAATGCCTATTTATTGGCGAGCTGAAGTGGGTATATTATTAACACTTAATTTCACAAAAATCGTTAGAAAATTAGTTTGATGTCTGACAAAGATCTAGTGGATCTTTGTCACAAATACTTTGACATAGAGGGAGCCCGTGACCATCCAAAAGAGATCATGAGCTATTTCGCGAGATTAATCAATGCAAAACAAACAATTAACATGACTTCTACTCTAAAGCCTTATATTCCACTATTGGCATGTTATCAGAATGGTGTACTAGTGTCTTTTCTAACAGAGTCAATCAACGGTTTGTCGCCAAAGGATTTTGTTCCTGATTTAGCGTTTCAAAGTCCATTTTCTTTACCGAAAGAACCAAACAAAGCACTCACAGCTCGAGCACCAAGAGCAAATAGATCGCAATCGAAAGATGATACTAAGGCTGTGATACCAAAATTAAGCTTAAATCGAATAGAAAGCGTTGATGATTTAGAAAAAGACGAGGTTATTCAACCAAAGACAACAAGACAGCTTCCAAACGCTAAAAATCTCATTACAATAAGAACAACCAAAAGGCACTCTGTGATTCCATTCTTAAAGCCACTTCCACCTTTAGAACAAACAGAAGAGTCCATATTGAAGTATATTTACGTATCTAGAGATCCTCAGTTCTATATCGGAAAGAAAATATCTGAAGGTGATAAAACTTATAAAATTATTCCGACAACTTATCCAGATCATTTAATTGGTGATAAATATACGGTTTTAACTTCAACAGGTGTTGTCAGAATCGATGGAGATGCTGCTGTCGTTCAAGATGTTGACCAATTCATTAGAAATGAAAGATTTACCAAAATAGTAGAAAATCAAATGATAACTAAGCGTGTTTCATATAGGTCATTCTATCATTGGAGGATGAGGCTTCGAGAAGTATTATTTAACAAAATTATTCAAACCTATAACAATCAATTTGAAATTTCAGTTCCAAATTTCTACAACACGTTAGAAAAGATACGTAAATTGATTTACCATGCAACAAATGAAGCATCTGTTTATCCAAAAGACTTTGATATTGGAAATGATGAAGCTGGATTCAAAGATCTACAAGAAACAGCAAATAAATCAATGTATGAACTCAACAAAAAGATAAATCACTTGAAAGATGAAGTTGGTTTACAAATCTCAGAATTATTCCGATTCATTCGTGCTGCTAACGTTCTTATTCAGCTTGATTTTGAAGAACTGAGCTCACTGGAGCAAGTTCCACCATCTCTCGAGCACTTTAGGAATGATTTGAAATCAAAAGTTCCTTCTTTGTGGAGAGAAAAGATGAGGGATCAAATCCTCGCTCATGAAAGGAAACTCGCAAAAGAGAGAATACAGTATCTTTCTACATTCTTCTCCAAAATCAGAATAAGTTACAATGGCATCTTAATTCTCAAATACAAAGAGATGATGATGGGATTCTTTGATAGGTTCTTATCAAAGCCTAATAATAGACGCAAGCCACACAAGATCATTGCTCAGTTCAGCGAAATCAATGGTAAATTGACGATAACACCAACACGCGATGAATTCATCCAATGGTTCCATTACGTGGTTAACTCATCAAAATCAGCATTCTTCCAAAACCTCGAAAAGATTTGGAGCAACCTAATTATCGAAATAGATCCAAACTATCAGTATCAAATAGAAAGTCCAGCCAATGTTATTGATACTTTTGAGGATTTCCGTGATGATAAATCTGAGGCTTTAGATTCTATAAATGATGCATTCAATTATTTCGAGCATGAGATCGCTCTCCTTCAAACAGTATTCTCGAATTTAATCACAAAGCTTAATGACTCCAATAACTTCACTGATCTCAGAAACATTGATAAACTCGAAATAGTTCTCTCAGGTTTGCAAAAAGTCAAAGATGATATCTATAAGAAGCCAAAGAATATCTTCCATAAGCCGAAAAACTCACCAGAAGGAATGGCAGACTTCATTGTCGCCTTTTCAGGTGCTGTCGACACCAGCTTAGTACTATATAATAGAGAAGTTGATAAACTCAAAATGAAAATCTTGAATGAGCTTAATGCTCTGTTCCAAGAAATTCAGGATAAATGGTCTGCTGTTAAAGACACCAAAATCACAAAGCTCGAAGCGAGAGCACTTGAGACAAGAACATTACAATACTCGTTCTTATGTGATTCGTTCTGCGGATTCTGGAAAGATGCTTTTGCTAAAGTTAAAGCATCTTTTGATACTGTCATGAAGATGTATAGACAATTATCAGATAAATGTAAATATACTCATGCTGGTGCTGCTAAACATTTCAACAAAGTTGCTGAAACACTCGGACTCGGTGGGGTGCCTCTTGTTGAAGAGGAAGAAGAGGAATATTATGAAGAAGAAACCGAATATGAAGATGAAAGTGATGACTAATTTAATTTTTGTTTGTAAATATATTTTTCTTACTTTGGCTGATATTTTTATATTAAACGACCTAGAATATCACGCTTGAAAAATGCTATTTTCTGTGCAATGAATAAAAATTTTAAAATCCAAAAATCTTCATACTTGACGTTTAAAATTTAACAAAAATCAATGAATGAGCCTTCGGATTCACAAAATTCCCTGGCTTATGCATCAAACAAAAAAGGAAATGGGAGCTCCTCTCTGAGTCCTCACTCAGATAACTCTGTTGATAAAGATGAACTGATTGATGAAATGCAAATCAAGTTTGGAGAGCTTTTAGATGTTCATCAGCAATTGGGGAATACAAGAAAGCAAGTTGAATCTCTCAAGCAGCAGATTACAACTCAACAAGACGCATTCGATAAGAAAGAAAAAAAGTTATTGAATGAAATTGCAAAGTTAAGAAACGAATTATCGCATCACCAGAATGTAACTGGCACATTAAATGATGAAATCGCAGGATATCGTGACAAAATCGAAGAAAAAGATCAAGCTTATCGAAAATTAAAAGAAGAGATGACAGCTAGCGAAGCAAAGACTAGAGCAGACCTTAATAATCTGATTGAAAAGCAAAAGAAAGAATTTCAAGATATAATTGACAAAAAAGATAAAGATCTTAACGAATTACACAAACAAGTGATTGAACTACGTGCTGAAAATGTTACTAATAATGACTCTATGCTAAAGAAGCACATTGAGCTCGAAAAACTCACTGTTAACAAAGGAAAGATGGAAACACAACTGAGAAGGCTAGAAAATGAGAAAACTGAGGCTGACGAAAGATCAGCATCTCTAAGGCAGATAATACATAAAATGAAGGAAGAGAAACAGGCTTTAACAGACAGAATAACAGACAACGAGCAACAAATCGAGAAATACAAGAATGAACTTCACGCGCAACAGAATGTAATTGAGTCACAGAAGGATGATATCGAAGAATTGCATGAAAAAATCGAGATGATCCAAAGAATTTTCCCTCAATTTACAGATTTCAACAAACTCATCGAAGAAATCGAAGACAGGATTGAGCTTGCTGAAAAGCTCCCAATAGAGCTTAAGAACACACGCAAGCAACTGAGGAGAGCTTTGAAGGAATTGGGAGCAACACAATCTGAGACAGAAAAATACGGAAAACAAATTTCACAACTCAAAGAAGATTCATCAATGCTTCAAGATACTATTGACAATCTCAACGAGAAGAATCAGCAACTTGTCGACAAACTGCAGCTGCTGATGAATTCCCAGAAGAATGTTAAAGTTATAGAGGCTGCGAATAGAGAGTTCTCTCACAGTATCAGCACCATTAACTCAGCACTCAAAGGCGTTCCAGATTCAGCATCACTAAGGACTATTATTATATCAGCTTTGATGGTTAAGAGATGGAAGAAAATTACTGGCACCTCTAAAAAATATGAGAAAGATTATCGAAACTGGTGGTGGCTTGTTGGATCTAAAACTGATAAGAAGAGTGAGTCGCTCAATATTATTGCCAACCTTTCAGCTCAAAAGGATAAATTAAACAGGAAAGTTGAAAAACTCGTTTCTATCCTTCAAGACGCCGAGAAATACCAAAAAGTTCAAGAGCAACATTTGGCTGAGAAAGACAATGAACTTAAGATGGCTAAAATAAAAGAAGAAGACTTGGAAGAGCTCAATGCTGCATTGAAGTCTCGCATTGAGAAAAGCATTGATGACAACGAGTATTCAAAACTCGCAGAGAAGTATTCGCAGATAAAGCAATCACTAAAAGAAGTCACGGCTGCATTAGAGACCCTAAAGACACAAAACATGGAATTGAAACATGAAAACACAATGCTTAGGCAGAAACAAGAAGAATCTGCTAAACTAAACTCCAATATGGGCAAAAACACCGAGTCGCTTAAGCTAAGGCTCAGTGAAGTCGAAGACGAGATTACTCTATTGAGGCAAGCTTTGTCATCTAAGAACAAAGAGATAGCAACACTGGAAAGGACTACATCAAAGATAACATCTCAGCAGATCAATACAAATAGATCTGAAACATACAACATTGGTGACAATCAGAAGACCGAGATAACGTATTGCTCTTCATTATCCGACAATGTGAACAGGCCTCTCACAGAAAGACTTTTAGCAATGTCAAGGTTGATTAACTAATATATATAATAACAGTTTTTATTTGTATTTATTAAATATTACGTGTATTTGTTTTGTTTTGAACAACAACAGTGTATTTTCCGTAAGAATTGGATGGTAATATGCATAACACTATATACCTTAAAGAGGAATCCAAATTATTTTTCTATTGAAATGTATCTTCAGTCCGAGCTACATTGTAAATTTCAGTAAGTCCATCACGTTCTTGTCTTGAGGCAAAGCTTTGTATAAATAAAAAATAATTGGATTGAACATCTTTGAGGCTCTTAAACAATATCTTACCAGCTTTAATTCTTTCTGGTACAGAAGGTATACGATGTAGAAGTTGTGCAATTTCCGAGTAAGATAGATAATAACGTTTCATATCTTCTAAAACGAGTTTTGTATCATTCCAATTTTCGCACCTAGCAACCGTAAAAACGACTTGCTGAAACTTTGCAGTTGTTATTTTTGTTACTGTGACTTCTTCAATTGTTTTCGTCTTTTCACGAGATACATAGGGCGATAACTGGAATTCTTTCTTGGATGCTGGTGATTTTGACTTCTTCTTTGGTGATTTTTTCCGCTTCACCGGTTTAGTTACACCAGATATTTTTACTTTTTTAGACATTCTAAAATTCGAGAGGTTATCTGGTATCTCCCCCTCTAAAATCGTTTTCTTTGTGCCGAGAAGGCCACGTACACAGATATGATCATATGTGTTCTGAGCTTCGATTGGTGGGTATAAAACTGTAGGTCAGATATAAAAAATTAATTAACAAATTTATTCGAAAGTATTGAGGAAATAGAGAATTAGGTCAGTTGAATGAAACGGACTAAAACAGATGCTAACTTTTACAAATAATATATTACGGGAAATTAAAGTTCCATGTGGATAAAACATTTTCATCCTCAGCAATACTATTGAATAGTGAATTAAAGGCAACAATTTCTTTGGACCTCATGTCTTCTTTCTCTGGTTCATCAATTGGAACAGATGGCAGTATGACCTTTATATCAGGTTTGTCTTGTGGAGAACTCTCCTTATCCGGGAGCATAGAATTTCCAGATTTTGATACTACACGCTTCCACTGCTCTGGATCATAGTCACCATCGGCGAAACCAAAAAAAATAGCCCTTCGATCAATTCCATGAATTGGCTTTGTAGGTTTGTATTTGCTAAATACGTCGCTGTGGGTAAGAGACAAAATAACTCGTAGGTAATCACCACATTTTGCCGATATTTCTTTAAAAAGATGATGGTCGTTGATTCGTAATGAGCTTTCGATCTCGCTAGCAGCAAGCGGTCTTTTTGCCTCCGTGATCGCCTGCATTGCTCTAACTCTTAGCTTAGCACTGGTGTGTGATGGGTTTTGCTTCGATCCTGACATTTTAAAAATACTGAGCGTCCTTGAAATTTTTTTCCTTTGATTCAAACAAATTGAATTTGTAATATAATTTTGAATGCCCGTAAATAATTTGTTTAATTATGAAAATATCGACACCTGCTGTAACCCAGTTTTTGTGAACATTTCGAAAAACAGACAAATGTCATAAAACTGAATCATTTGAAATCGGTTCAAACAATATAATAGGAAATAAAGAATGAAATGTATTAGTAATACTAAATTCAATCTGCCGATATGAATATTTATCGGCACTGAGATTTCAATTAGCACAAAAGTTTATATATGGTCAACTTTCATTAATAGCTTACCATAATTGTACCTTTTTCAAAATTGTAATTTTTGTTAATAGCTCTGAATTTATCAATGAATTGTATTAATTATAATCGACACAGTTTATTTCAATTAAAACACAAAAAATATCCATTAAGTAAAAAGATATGTAAAATAATAGCAAATTTCGGATGCATTACCTTCTCAAATTGACCTCATTCAATTTTTGTCACATTTTCAAAAAGAAAATGTTTCACAAAATTTTGTCACTTACCCTCAAATTTTAACATACCTATTTTATCAAATAACATGTGTCTCCTTTATAAGCAGTGTGTATAAAACAGAAATTTTCGCGATTTGGTGTGTAGAAGACACCACACGCTGAAAAGTGATATACTGATAACAAAAATAAGATCGTGAACTTTACAAAAATTTTTGAGAAACTTGAAAACGTATTTTTCAATATAATGCGTAAAACATGTTTGCGAGTATAATTCATTAAAGAAATTTTGAATGCTTTATTTTTTGAATGAGTGGTGAAAATTATTATTATTTTATTATATTTCATATATTATTTCCAGTTATTTTAGAAAATCTTTTTACAAAAAGTATCGCTTTGGAGCTTTTTAACATCATAAATCAGCCTTCCATATGTAATCAGAATGATGTATTAGATTAAAAATGGATTTTTCCAAAAAACTCATTTTCAAATTCATATATCGCCTTATTTTTATCTTTTATTATTGCCAATCCAAATTATTGCAGATTGATTATATCACAAATCCCATAATTTTGATTTTTGCCATCAATTCATAATTTTTCATAAAATATCGATCTATATCCTTCATTCTTTGCCATATTATTCTGCATGCATATTGAAACATAGAGGTAGTAGTATATGAAGTGCGTATTTTATGTTTGCCTTAAAGAATTCTTCAGTATATGGTTCATTTCTCCGTTCCTCTCCCTCCATAAAAACAATTTACAGCAGGATAGCTAAAAAATAATACTTCATATGATAATCACCAATTCCAAAAATTAAATAAACCCACTTATGATTTAATTCATTTTTCAATAACTTTCTACATTTACCCGAATCACCACAAAGGTAACATTTTGCGTCAAAGTGGTACCGACTGGTGAGGAATTAATGAGGAAAAATTATATAATAAATGATGAAGAATTTGAGATAGGGAGTATTGAAAATGTATAAAGATGTAAACTACATTTTTAATATAGGCACTCCTCTCAATTTTTTCAAGGGGTCCCCTCAATATTGTGAGGAACACGCCCACAGAGTACCTAGATTAAAAATACTCACAATGCACCTTCTCAATTTTTCTGAGTGTTAACAAAGAGTCATCTAAAACATTGTTTAATTTTGATCCATGTATGATCAACAACAAGTTATTATAAAATCAAAAAAAATTCACTTCGCTAAATGACAGAAGAACTCGTTCTTCTGGGCCTTTTAGAGGCCAGAAACCCTAGCGGTTTCATTAGCGAGGCCCTCGAATCGTAATCTGCCGCTAGCGACCGTTATCGGTGATTATCAAGAGCAAGTTGTTAATTTATAGTTAGTTTACTGATATATGGCAGTGCATTAATGAAGCTTATTGTTTAGTATTACTTTAATTCCTTATCTACAAAGAGTTAAAAATACTAATTTTAAATATTAAATTAAACATAATATTTGGCTGCTGAATACTTCATATAAAAGCTTATTTGGATAAGTGATGATTACGTGTTAAAGGCCAAGTCTATATGTTGAGATTTGTGCACTGAACAAATAATGCTTTTAACAAAAATAATAGTTTAGTTAAAAGTAGGCAGCTGAGACTATGATGTTGGATTGGTTAAATGTGAAACTATGATTTCTATCTTGGAGATAAGCTTGATGATACTTTCTCACTTCATACCAATGTCCGTTTAAGCTAACACCTCCGTTTTCGAGACAAACTGCACATCTTGCATAAAAAGAGCTATATAAATTGACAATAATATCTCTTGGAATCTGATAGTATGTTTGATAGATTGCATTTCTCAAATTGAAATCAAGAAAAGCGTATTCATACATATGGTGGTTAATATGCAGTTAGTAAAGAGAAATTCGCACTATGACGGCGAAGTCGTCATAGTGCGAATTTCTAAAAAGTAATGCCTTTACACGGCAAACTTATGATAAAACAACTTTACATGTCAATTATAAATTGAATGACGTCAAAAATAAAATTGCCAGACTTTTAAAATGTCAAGCTCTTAAAAAGAGCCCTCCCTCCTTATAAGGGGATGGGACTGGGACAAAATAGAACAACGTGCTTTTCTGACATGTAAATTATGTTTGACATATAGAGTCAGAATGTCAAATATAAAGGAAAGTGACGTGATTGCGCGGGAAAAATGGAAAAGTGTCAATAGGTTGAAATGGATTGAACTCAATGTTGGAAGCCAAAGAAGACTTCATTATGAGTA
>JALKBU010000835.1:0-23019 GCA_023091735.1 Trichomonas tenax | reverse complement strand
GCTTAGCTCCAAGACCGAAGGTCATGAACTCAAAGCAACAACGAAAACAAGAAAGTCTAAAAAGACTGAACAAGCTGATACAGGAGCAACGGAGGAAAAACCAGTTAAGCCAAAACGTAAGTGTACAAAAAAAACAATTAGCAGCACTTGCTGCAGGTCGTCAGAAAAATCCTAGGTGGATCGCAAAAAGAATGAAGGAAGAAGAAAAGAAGAAGCAGGAAGAAGAAAAGAAATCACAATAACCACTAAAATTATTTTTCAAATTTCTTACTTCATAAATCCTAATATTGACTTATAAAGTAACGTAAAACATCAAATTTTAAACATTTTCTGCTAAAATCAATTTTAGTAGTTTTTAGCGTTTGTAAAAAATCCTTGTCCTAAAATTTTTTTTACCTGGTATTACCTGGTAATCTGGTTACCTGGTATAGTAGATTTTATAAAGTCATTAGTTTTAAAATCAATTTTAACGTTAATTTTGTAAGAAATTCAAAAATTTATTTTCTATATGGGGAACCCTAGCTTGTAAAATTAACTCTATCGTAAATATTAGTATTAATAAATTATTGTTTTTATAATTTGTGATTTCAGTAATTATATAAAAAGATGTTCGCAGAACTCGTGGCGAAGCTACGAGGGATGCGAACATCTTATAACTAACTATTTATTATTAGTATTTCGTGAAAGTATTATTTGATAAAATTTATTGTCATTAGTAAATGTTAGCATTATTTTTATATTCTCGTTATTATAATATTTTCCCTTAATTTCGTTTATGCATAATAATATATATATATATATATATTTTCGGTCTTTTTGATATAATCAATGATAACAAGACTCTCTTCGTCATTAAACACTAAGCTTGCCCTTATTGGGCTCATGGCTTCAGTCATCATCTTTAATAAGCGATTAAAATTAATTCTACGATTACAATATCTCTTCCTTCCTTCTTTATTATACCCTACACGTTGTGTGAAAATAACGTTAATTTATGCGTAAATGTTGGTTTCTCGACCGAGTGAAGAATGATTTTTTGGTCATATTGATACGAAAAGCTACTCGTTAATGAATAAACTTGTTTTGGAGTATTTTTGTCGTAATCATTTTTCGAAATTTCAGATTATAAATATGAATTCAGATTTTTTCCTGAATTATGAAAATAATGACATCAATGATCAATTAATTTCTTCATAGCATTGGTGTTTTATGATACTATCCATCTCTATTTCAACATTTTCAGCATTTCAAGGATTGATTATTTTCTATCTTTTGATATATTACTCAGGTGATGCTACTATAAATTAATCACCAAAGATTTCATATACCTAATCTAGTAATTTTCGAAAAAAAAACAGTTTTGAATTGTTTTTAATCGTTGTTGTGTTTACGTGACTAAAAACAGATTTTCTAATTTTGGAATTTTACACTTTGCTTCATTTCAAGCACTTATGACTCAAAATGTTCCATCAAAACTATGCATAATGATATATCATAATCAAAGCAATATATAGGTCAATTCAAAGCGATATACATATGTTTAAAATGTTTCATTTGCGAGAATCATCAAAAAATTGCTAATAATTTGTTTGTCAAAAAATATTGGTTTACGTGTCAATAATCACTTTTATAAATGCTCAAGACGTTTTTTAAAGCTATCTCGGCGAATGACAAGCAGGCACTCGTCAAACTTTCAGAAGAAGTCTACAACAACGCAAAGCAGGCAAAACCAACACGTTATGTTACAAAAGTCAAACCAAACATTTTTGGAATAGTTTGTACAAAGTCAAATGCATACTCTCTCGCGTGCCAAGCGAGCAATAGCTTCTACTCCAACATCATAGACGAGTTTTCGTTCTTCCAACTTCTTTGGATGAATAATGTTCTTGAAAAAGAACTTCGGCCGAGGGCATACTACTCATTTATCATATGTACATTCCCCATAAAGAAGGCCACCGACACTCTTTTGTCTTCTGTTGGTCTTCCATCGCGATATCAACAACCTGCAACTTACGCCCTTTACGCTGCGGCCGAAGTCCTGACAATCAAGTTCTCACAGGGATTCAGATCTAAGAGCTTAATCGATTTCACGATTGACACAGCTGCAGTTTCGGGACTTTTATATTTGAACACAGTTTTAACAGACATAACACACAGATATCTCTGGTTTATCCCTAAGATAGTGTTGACCGGTATCTACGGATTCGCTTTTGGCTCTTTGATTCATCGTATTTCTCTCTATGGAATCAAAGATGCATTCAGATATCTTTTCGAGAGCACAGCAACATTCATCTTCAGGAAGGTTAATTCAACAACTCAGTTCTTGCCTGCTGACATTGATATCCCTGTTCCTATGCAGTGCACCATCTGCAGAGAGCTTCTCAATGATCCCATCGAATCACAAGGTTTCTTCTTCTGTAACAAATGCTTGAAAGATTGGATGAAAGTTGGCCAAACAAATCCAGGTAATGGCCTTCCTCTCGCTGAAGAGACAATATCTAAGAATGTGACCATGAACATATTAACTATCAAGTACAGGAGGATTGTACTTGATGAATACATGAAAGAGCATCCGGACTGGCATCCAGAAGACGAAGATCTTCCTGAAGAAAACGACCAGAACTAATTTTCATTTTATTGTTATTTTGTAATATAAATATACTATTTACCATCTCTATATACATATAATGAACTGTTTGGAGATTGTTTATCACAATCGCATATTTCACAATTAAAAATGAACCTCGATGATGCTAAATTGTGAACTCTGAATGTAATAATCACCATAATGAATACAAATTCATTGCAATAAATGTTATACTTAATGCTGTATCTCTCCATATCTATCTTGGGAATTTATCCTGTTTAATTATCGAGATATATCAAAATAAGCATCAATATGTTGCGTACCGAAAGTTGTCACGAAAAGTGCTATTATATGACATGTAAACATGAATATTTGACAAATAAATATTTACGTGGCATGTGATTATAAATGATTATTGGAAGAATGATATCATATATTTGTTTAAATTGACTTTGAAAAGAAAAATTAAGTGCTTGATTGGCACTTGTAGCCAAAATGCTAGCAATCCAGTCCACAATTCTTCCTTTCACACTCGATCTTCGAAATAATCAGCGATTTACTTTACAGAATGCTTCTGAAAGGAAGAACTGTGGACCGGATTGCTAGCACCTTGGCTACTTGTCCAAATCAAGTATTTAATTTTGCTCTTCAGAGGCACTCTGAAGTGGAAATCTTTGATTTCTTAATGATGGCGTATGAAGGGAAGATCTGTGAGTTTAGCTACTAACATGCGTGGTACCTGTGTCAATGTAGTCCCCAGTTCTTCCCGTCAGACGCGATTCTGAAATAAAAACTAATACATAATTTCAATGATTATAGGATTTTACATGTCAAAAATATTAATATTTTGACATATAAAACTAGATATTCTGACAACTTTACATGTCAGATAATATCACTTTTATGTCATTTTTTCGTGACAACTTTCAGTGCATGACAAAAATAAGGATCAATATTTCATTGAAGTCATTCGATGATTGTTAACAATATAATTCATGAATAACTAAATGTATCAGAACCAAAAAAGAAAATGTCATTATTTATAATGATATGGAAATCTTTTTCATCACATAAAAATTATTTAATCGAATAATTATAATTAAAGGCTAAAATTTATGCATTGATATATACGACATCTAGTTGTTCTATGTGTTATAAAGAAATGAGTGTAATTGTTATATAAATTTAGTGAAGAAGTGGTATAATATTTCTGACATGTAAAGTATCGAGATGTTATGTAAAGTTCGAGACATTTTTTTTGCTATTTTAAACGTTCATTGGTTTCAAGTTTTTTCATTGAAAACTTTACGAATAACGAATATTTCCAGCTGATATTAAAACAGCGAAATCTCTGTATGAAACTTATAACCAAATCGGTGAGCAATTGATCGATTATCGTATAAAAAAATTACTCTATCGGCAAATTTTCTGACTGACCATTATCGAAAGAAAATGCAAGAAATTGCAAATCTTTACGAATCAGCACCACTTCCTTACACGTACGTTCACGTCCCGACACCCGACGAGCCAGAAAACGTTCCGAAACATCAGATTCGTTATTATGTTAATAAAGTTATCACAAATCTCACACGATCTGCATTCAAACACGCCGGATTCGTTCCTACATCGTCTCCAAGGATCTGGAATGCAAGTTGGGGCCGCCAATATCAAGAAAGAGATTATCAAAAATGTCAAAATTGGCAGAAAATCAACCACTACGCAGGTGCTTTTCTCATGGGCCGTAAAGATAACCTCAACACGCGCATGAAAGAGCTCGCAGCACGCAGAGATGGCCTTGCTGATTTTTATCCACAGTCTTTCTTGCTTCCTGAAGATCAAGACGGACTCAACAAGGCGTGGAAATCGAAGAAACTCTGGATTGTGAAGCCATCTGCATCATCACGTGGTAAAGGAATTCATATCGTGAATTCTGAAGTTGATCCCATTCCAACAACAGCGGGAGTTGTCCAGTACTACATCGAGCATCCACTGTTGATCATACAGAGAAAGTTCGATATCAGACTTTACGCTTTGATTCCTTCTTGCGATCCTCTTCGTATTTACATGCACAAGGCCGGTTTGGCACGTTTCTGCACACACAAGTACAACCTTGACGGTGATTATAACGACACACACATGCACTTGACTAATTTTTCATTGAACAAAGATGACGAGTCATTCAATCGCTGTGACACCGGAATAGAGAGCGTCGAAGACAGCAAGTGGTCATTCCCATTCTTTATTAACTACTTGAAGCAGAACGGATACGACACAGACCTCATTATGTCTCGTCTTGAGCACGTCACAATCTGCACAGTCATCGCTGGTTTCCAGGCAATCAGGAAGCACCATCAGAAGCTTATTCCTCATCGCCACACATCATACGAGATGTACGGCATCGATATCATGTTTGACGAGAACTTGTGTCCACACCTCATCGAGATCAACATCTCTCCTTCGATGTCTGGAATGGACTCAAAGCTCGACAACGACATCAAGTTCCCACTTATGCTTGATTTGCTTCGCATGGCTCGCATCATCGATTGCGACTGCACAGCTAAGTATCCATGCCCTGGTGTCGATATGATCGACGACGCGTGGCGTGAAAGCACTGGCGAAATTCGTCAGACAGAAGTTCTTGAACTCAAGAAGAACGGCTGGGAAAACCCAGTTTTCGGCGATATTCAGATGATCCGCGACTATATCGAGGAACAGAGTATATTGGGTGGCTTCTGTAGAGTCTTCCCTAAGCGCAAGACAATGGATACATTCATCCCATGCTTCGAAAAGCTTTCATACTTTGACACAATGTTCCATCAGTGGATTCGCATGCCAACAAAGGATCGTGTCAAAGTCATTAAGGACAATTTCTCTAGCTACGCAACACAGCTCGAAGGTATCCGCCAAGATGCTGCAACATTTGTCTCTAACTGAAATCATAATATTTTGTATAAAAATGTTTATTAAAGAAGGGAGGGCGCAGAAAAATAATGGGATTTTTGCAAAAACTTTTGGATATTTGGATTCTTCATAAGATATAATAGCTATTAAGGGTGCACCGAAAACGATATGACACCCTCTCAATTTTCTTTAAGGTTAATTTTTCGTTATTGATTTTTAGCTCAAAATAAAGAGGATATCAAACTTTGAGTATAGGAAAATATCTAGCTATATTATAAGCAATATGACTGTGTTGTTTTTTGCTTGAAATGTTAAGAATATAATTTTTCAGTTTTGAAAAAAAATTATATTTGCCTTTTATTAAATTGTTTGTTTTTCCTTTCTTCTTTGGATGCTAATGAACTTAGTGTTAGCACTTTTTAGTCAGTTTTCAAAAAATCGAAATTAAATTCTTATCAAGAACTAGCATGAATAAGATAATCACAATGCCGGTGATCTTAATTTGATATATTCATGTACAAAATACATGATGTTAGAATAATACAAAATATGAAAAATTTAAATATATTTAAAATAGAAAAAAAAATAACTAATTAAGTCTTATTTCAACAGAATAGTTATATTATATTCTCAAATTCCATATAAATACCAAAACTTGATTTTTTTTCATCAGTATTTCATCTTGTTTTCGAGTAAAATGATACAAAGCAACATAGAATTAGTGAGAGTTAAATATTGTGCAAACGCACTAATCTCTAGTTTACCATATTACATTTTTAAAAACAATATTTTCTGATTTTTGAAATCATGCATACCAGAAATCATTGATCTACTAAAATATAGATAATTTATGGTAATTATGAATTAGGATATTGAATGAAACAATATTATATTTTGTTTTTTTATCAAGAAATATACATTACAATCATTTAATTATGATTGCATAGGATCTGATATTAAGTGCTGTTGTTGCTTTTTATGAGGAAATGTTGTCAAATGTTGAATTCAAAATTGCATCTCGGCTATTGATAAACGATGATATGATATTGTAACGAATTATATAAAGTGTAGTAATTTGAAATACAAACATGTTTTAAATAAGGATGTTTCGAAGAGAAAATGAACTTATATGATCGATTAATCTTGAGAAGTTGCTTTCTGACGGAGAAATGCACAGATCCTCATTGCACTGATGAAGCCTGTTGATTTGAGTCATGTTTAATTTTTTCCAAAATTTTGATGTTTTTTCTTGAACAAAACCCTACAAGAATCATCAAAAATTGATAAGGTTAATTTTTTGAGAGGTTGTCATATCGTTTTCGGTGCACTCTTAAAGGGATAACAAATTTTTTGAAAAAGGGTAAATTTTGTCACCACTTCACTTTTGGCGAAAAATTGGCATTTCAAATGTTTAAAGATACAACTTTTTTTCAAGGTAAATCATAATAATTCAGCTAGTGTATGTATAATCCAAATTATTTCCCATCAATTCCTCAGATATAAGATTATAACAAAATATATTTAGAATTTGTGGCTTAATTTCAAGCTACATCGATAGCAAATCTATAGCATACTTGATTAATAACAGAAGCTATGGAAATCTATTGGAATCGTTTAAAAGATGAACTCAGGATGGAAATAGATCATAAGCTGTGATGCCTCTGATTTTCACACATATCGTAGACAAATTCGGTATGATATTATAACTAAAAGACGAAAAATTATAATATCATATCAAAGTCTAATAAAAATCCAAGATTCTCAATATTTAAGCCAAACAAAATTATTGGAACATAACGCCACAACACACATCTTTTGGAAGTCTAACTGTGGAGTTCTGGTGCATATTGTGTGTGTTATGTTTTTGCAAAGGGAAAATAATGACGATAAGGGAAGTTTGGTCGGAGTAGTCCCTATAAAATAAGGCGAATTCGAAAAGGTGTCATATTTTCCGGAAATGGATTATGTTCCGATTTGCTATTGGATTGCTATATGTCTCGGCGGTGGATCGATATCTGTCCTCTTTTTCATCATGTGTCTTAAGGGCATTCCTTCGCTTCACACATTAGTCACTTTATCTCCATTTTCTTCGATTTACTTAGTTTTATCTATATTCAACACTCCATTCTTAGCTGTTGTATTCTATACTTCATTCAAATTTTTCCAAAAGAGCGCTTCAAGAGTTTTGCAATCTACAAAAACGAAATACTTAATGCTTGTCAAATTCTTCTTATTGTGCAGTATTGTGTTCACATCATCCATTATCATGATGCAGTTATTTAAGCCCCTCGCTTACGAAGATTTAAATGAAGTTTTTCATGTTTTGATTGCAGCAAGCGGAGTGGTTCTTTCGTACGTCTGCGACTACATATATGCCGTTATATCAGGAATGATGGTTCCTGTTTCTATGAATTTTAATCATATTATTTTAGCTTTAACTTTATTAAGTATTTTGTTGGAGATACTCTCTGGAGACTCCAATGGTTTTATTGCTTTGCTTGCAGGAGCTCTTCAACTCTTCACATTATTGAGTTATTACGCAAAGTTATTCTTCTACGGAATATTCTGCTTGGGATCGAGGTTCCTCGACGTGCAGCTCGATTTCTTAGCAAAAGAAAAACAAACAATTCTTCCAAGCTCATTTACTGTTTAAAATCATTTAAAATATTAGTGAAATACAAATACATTCTTCTTCTCTTATGAAGTAAGAATCTATATTTATGTTTTGAGTTTATATATTACAGTTCAAAATATATTTTTCGCATTTAAGGCTGTTGAGATTGGGGAGAAAAAATATATATTATGGATATGCTATTTCATAAGTTTCAGTTAATAGTGTCGAAAAATACTTTTCATCAAAAAACTTATTGGTCTATTTGTAGCTTTTCCTTAAATGGGATAAAGTCTGTCTGTTGTGGAGTAAATTAGCAATGAAATTATTAGCTATATTTTTGATATAAATTTCAATAAAATATAATTTCGAAAGGAAATGTAAAATTAAACTAAAGCTAATCAAAAACTATTTACGAAATACAAGACCTATACAACAGATCTTAGTCTTTCTTAACTTTCTTCAATTTGTTCTCACCAACGATGTGACGAATGAAGAAGAAAGAGAACAAAACGGCAGAAGCGTAATAGCATGTCGATGTCTGCCCGAAAAAGTTGAGGAAGAATATTGCACCTAAAAATACCAATAAACCAGCCAAAGCGATGCAAAGTATTCCCTTAGCGCTGACGAGGAATGAGAAAAGTTCTGGATTAGTGTCATCATACTCTTTAAGTTGCTGTGTTGTTGAATCAAACATTGAAAAAAATGAAGAGAAAAAAAATTTTTGGTCAGATGAACTCTGAACTTTTAGGATTGTTGGGTATAATAAAGAGTCGCGAAAAGTGACGTGTTTACATGGCAAATGTATTTCATTTTGACATGTAAAATTAATTAACTAATTAGAATGTGTATTTATAAAGTTCAATTAAGCTTGTTATAGCATCCGCAAATCTTATTAGAGAGTCTATTAAGCTTGCTAGAGTTCGTTTCAAGCTTGCTAGGGAGTCCATCAAGCTTAATCGAACACCCTTTGTTATAATGACAGACTTTACATGTCAAAACGCATTTCGAACTGCCACGTAAATGAGTCACTTTTCATAACTCTTTATTATACCATACACTTTTAGGATTAGAATATCAAGATTTTGATGATACATTTTGTAACGCTCGAAATTGTCACGTTTGTCCATTGTCCAAAATATTGCCTTATAATTTTTATTTACAAGTCAAAAATGAAAATATGGATATTTTTGCATATTTAGCTTTTATACACTAAATAAGCTTTTTCCATTCGATCTTTAATGAAAAATTACAAAAAAAAAAAACAATGTATGGCAAATTTGACCATAAAAGTCTTCTTTTTGATTGAATTATATAAAATTGATTGCAAAAACTGGATATTTCTGAGTTTCAAATTGTGGATTAGATTATGTTTTATGTATAGATTATATTATGAAAATAAAAGGAGCTTTTCATTGTTGTTATTGATAAATGACATGTAAACAATTGAAAATATAATATAATGTCAGAAAATATCAAATACGCCATGTAAGTAATATTTATTTGTCATATTTTAATTTATGAATAAAAATATGATTTTTGGATTATGTAGATAATGAAAATTTTATTTATAACAAAATGAAAGAAAAATAAAATATAAATTTTTTCAATGTCACTGATTCTTTCCAGCGAATTTCAAGCTGAGTACGCAATCAACACAAAGCTCAACTTTTTCGTTAGGAACAATGTATTCTGGGGTATATCGGCCGTAGGACATCCAGTTCTTATATTTTTCGAAAATTCGCAAAATATTCAATCGCATTTATTCTCAGAAGTTGCCAACTGCACAAAAATCGATATTGACATCACTGGAAGATACTGCTGCGCGATTTCAAAAGAAGGAGTTTTTGTTTTAGATTCAACATCACTCACAGCAATTAAAATTTCATCTGATTTAATGATTACAGCGATAAGCTGGGTTTCTCCGAGCAATTCTCCTTCTCCGTTTATATTTTTAGCAAATTCTTCCGGACTTATTTACTATATTTCATTAGAATCTCGAAATAACCCTGATATTCTCCATTTTAGCGAAAATATTTCAAGGGATATCAAATCTTTCCATATTTCTCACATTGCTGGAGATAGATACGTTTTAGCGTTGATTTCAAGACTTAGAGTCGCAAATTCAATCTACACTTATTATCCATACTATTTAATCTATTCTCCGCAAATAGCTAAGTTCACAATCGATTCGACAGTTAAAATTGATATTAATGCCTTATTAACACCAGAATTACGCCAAACAAACATAGATTACTTCGCAGCTGTTACTTTGAGACAGGGCAAATACACTACATTGTATTTCTACATCGATTTAAGTGTAAATAAAAATCTTTTTGGAAAACAATTGATTAAAACTGTTCAAGATTTGATCATGTCTGACTCAGAGCCGTTGCAAATCTTGAACATAAGAGATTACGTTTTAATTCAAACAGAAAATCAAATTTCAATTCACAGAAAAACACAAGATCCAGTCTCAAAGATCACATCATTCGAAATCGACCAAGACAGTATATTCTTCATTGATCCAGTTACATATAGTTTATTCACGATTAATAACAAGAATTTCAAAGTTTACAAATTCAACGAGAAATACAGTGGAATTCAAGGATTCTTCGTCTGGATGTTCAATGCCACACAAAATGAGTCATATTTAACATCAGAGAACTTCACTCCAGTGATGTTACTCGATATTGCAAAATCAGATATGAAGAGAATCAGTTTGCTCACTAAATACATAGAAACACGGAATACGAGCCAAAGATTGAAGCTATTGCTATCACATCAGGCTCTTTTCCTTTACATACAGTATCTCTGCGAACACAATACAGAAGAAGAATGCAAGAGATTCGAAGAATGGGCGCAAAACATGATCGATCAAAGATTCCTCAGTGCAACGAATATTGAGTCCAGAGTTTCCGCTTATGGCATTGAAGTTAATATCCACGATGTCAGTAAGATGACAGTGATGTTCGATGCTGCTTTAGATAAAGGAGAACTCGATGAAGCAGTTAAACACCTTGAAAACGTTCCACGTGATGATTTTCCAAATTGCGCATTAAGAATTGCAGACAAAAGAATGGCTGATGTTTGCCGTGTTATGTTCTCTCGTAAGCTTCTTGACATTCCGGAGTTAATTCCTGTTCTTGTTAGTGACTGTGCTGTACAATATCTTTCTCAATTCATCGATAGAAACACATTGCAACAAGAGTGGCAAATTAAGATCTTCGCAATCCTTTTGACAAAAGCTAAACAGGAAATTCGCATGCAGATATCAAAGAAGTTCATTGAGATTCTTAAAGATCCATCAAAGATTGAATGCTATAATTTTGCTGTTCGTTATTGGCTTCAAGTTGAACAATTCGATTTAGCAGCTGAAGCGATGTTCGCAAGAGGTGATGTTAGAGGCGCCGCCATAATCTCTCCTAACTTAACATTGAACTCTGTCCTCAACACAAAGGATAAAGAGAAGAGAAGGAAGATGGCCAGTGCATTGCTAGACTCACTTCCAAAGGATGAAAGCCAGAAACAAGCATTAAGCATTCTTCAAGATAACACGAAAGATATCGGTTTGCACGCTTTGCTTTCTTACATTCCTGATGATACAAAGCTTAAATTACTCGTGAAGCAAACTGATGAATACCTCAATGAGATGGACAAGAAGATCGCATCAGACAAAGAAAGCAGGACATCGGCCAAGAATGGCATCGAAGAAGCCCACAGATTGCTTCAAAAATCAATTGATTCCAAATCAAAGTCTGTTCTCGCTGCTTCGTGTCCATGCAATATCTGTCAACAGTCTTTATTCAAAAGCAAATGTGTTATGTTTAAATGCGGTCACACATTCCATATCGAATGCTTGAAGAAATACACTTCTGATCTTGGCGTTGTTGATGATTTTGATTGCTCATCGTGCTGCGCTTTCTGCGCATTCCCAGCACCGTCAACAGTTGATGCACCTATCAAAGATGATGACAGTGAATGGCCTATCTTCAGAGATGAAGAAGTTAAGAAGCCGGCCGGACTTTCTTTACCATCGGGATTCACCGACTTCATGAAACTCAAATCGGCATTCACCAAATGAGAATAATTTTTGTTTTTATAAATTAAACTTATGACTATTTTTATACAAACCAAAAAATCTCAACTAATAACTCAAATTTTATAATTTTATATTTTTCAAAAAATCAAATTGTTAATTACCCAATCTATATATTCAAAAATACCAGTAAACTATTGTATGATTTTTGTAGTTTGAGTTAATAATTTTTTTTTTGTAAATGAATTTTGATTTTCGTAGATTTCGTATTTGAATAATAAATTAGAAATTATTTATTGCTGCTCGACATTCTTGACCTTGCGGGCTGGGTTAAGAATAGCGATATCGAGCTCCTGAGCCTTCTTGATGATCTCCTGCTGAAGCTTAAGTCCGACCTGGTGGGAGATGATAGCACCGTGTGTTGTATTCTTTGTAAGGAGCATATCAAGATCCTTGATAGAGCGAACGATGACTGGGATGAAACCAGATGGAAGCATGTAACGTGTTGTCTTGTCAGAGCCGAAACCGATGCTTGGGTGGATTGGGGCACCGCGGTACTTCCTGCGGAATCTGGAATCGAGGCCACGTGGGCGGCGCCAAGCGGATGGGACGCGTGCCCAGAGATCGGACTGTGAGCGGTGGAACCTTGTTGTCTTCTTGTGAACGATTGGCTTGTGTTCAGCTGGTGAAGGCATGAAAAAAAGGGTCGACCAAAACCGTCCTTCAAAAGATATTGGGGGGAGCCTCCATTTCATTGCAAATTGATATTCTATATTTAGTCTTCATTAAATATTTCATTGCTAATTGTCGTTAAATTTTTGGATTTTATGCAATATTTAAGAATCCAAAATTTTTTTATTTTGATTTGAGACTATTAACTATTGAATTCAAACACAAACATTGATGAAAATGTTATTGGCATCGATTATATTGGATTTCAGATAATATATAAAATTTCAAAAGATTAAAATTTTGCTTTGAAACCATTATGTTTTGAAGATAAATATACTATTGAGTTTTAATGCTATTGGAATTCTGATTTGTAGATATTAGACTATATTTGAAATTTCAATAAAATATTGTTTGATAAAACATCATACTATACATTAGAAAAGCTGAAAGGTGAATGTATAAAGAAATCTTTGGAAGTCAATTTTGATATCAAAATAATTTACTTCATTGAACATTAAACTACAAATATCAGACTATTGCATCCATTCATATTGATGTTATCTCTCAGAAGAACGAATTTTGAATTGGCAATTTTGATATGAAATAAATTAATAACATTTTTATATAACAATATATCTATTTCACTCGCATAAGTCGTTGCGAAAGTTATTTGTAGCATTGTCTCGTCGCTTTAGACATATCAATGTTCATCTTCGAAAGTCTTTGATGACTTTGCGCAACCGGTTCTTTCTGCCTTTGGAGGACTTTGATTCTATAAGGAAGTGACTCTAGCAGTATCTGGCACTGCGTGGATGAAAGCCCAGCGCGCAAAAGAAGATTTTGATCATTGATTGTCTTTGTCAGTTTCTCTTCAGTGACATCGATTGTTTTTTGAATCAATTGATGAAACTCATCAGTGTATGTCTTCAATGTCTCGAATACATCATAGGCATACGAAATTACGCTGTTTAGACGTGAAATAGAGACTCCGAGTTCATAAAGTTTGCTTCGACTATTTTTGAGTGTTTTCAGTGTTTCGAAGTCGAAATATTCTGATATATCCAATGTATTTATTTGATTTACGCCTAAGCATGTATCATAGATTTCGATTTGCTCAGCAATTACTGGAGAACGTTGACCTTTGAGTTTGTTATTCAAAATTATAATTTGTTCAACGAGTGTCATAGCTTTCTTATAGATGCCGTTAATGAATTCGAGGTTTTCTTTGAAGTTGAGATCGGAGAATTCGGAGTTTCTTGTTATTTTCAATTTAATTTGTTGAATTTCATCTGAAAAGTCAGAAACGTTCTCATAGAGTGCACCAATCTGTCGAGCGTATGGATGTTTTCCTTTCTTGATCGGTGGTAAGTTATATTGACGCGAAGCACGAATAATACTTCTTGGAATATTTTTTCCTTTGATTTTGTCCGATTTAGCGCCGCACATTATGAGCAACAAGAAGCAATTATACCATTGGTGGCTTAAAGCAACAGAGACAGCGAATATTTTCTTTCCAGATTTCGACTTTTGCGAATTATTTGGATCAACACCGAATTTAAGTAAATTCTTAACAATCTCAATCTGATTCGATCTTATAGCCATTATCAAAGGTGAAACCTGGCATCTCATTGGAGATGGAGGCGCATCAGACTTTAATAACAGTTCTAAGATCTCTGCGTTGTCTGCTTTGACAGCGTAAGAGACAGGAGTCTGATCTCCGCATTCTGTTGGATCTGCACCCTTTTCAAGAAGTAATTTCACGATATCAAACTTATTCTCAATAATCGCAGTGTTAAGAGGTGATGGTGTATCAGGAGATGATTCTTCAATGTTAAATCCATTCGAAATAAGATACTCAATCATTGGAATTTCGCTTTTTCGTACTGCAGATCGAATTAAATTTTTACCTTTCGCTCCATTTTTAAGTAAAATATCAACAGATTCGATTTGACCGTATTCAACGCATAGTCTTAGAAGTGTTTTATAAAAATATGAAGAATTCCATGAATTTGAGAATGAATTTCGTAAATTATTTAATGAATAAAATGATTTTATGAAAGAATTACTTTGTCTATGTTGTCTGTAGTCCTAATGAAGTGTTTAACGCTCTTTGGATCGAGATTAACCACTACTTTTGCGCTTTTCATTTTTTAAGCGTTTGTGAACCTTAATAATAGTCATGTAAAAATTATTTTGCCACGTAAATATATCTGACATATAAACTACCACTTATGTCACGTAAATTCCGTTCTTTCATGAAAAAGCAGAAAATATTAAAATAAAATGCTTAAATTAAAGATCTGCGACACCATCGTCAACGATTTCTTCATCGGATTCGATTTGATATTTTTTGTGGATGTTTTCTTCTTCGAAGTCTCCCTTGAATGGATCATCGTTTATTTTTGGTGTCTGTGAAAAGAGGATTGTCGTTTATGACTGTCATGTCTGTCGTTGTTCCGATCTAGACTGTCTCCTCTTGTATGTGATCGATGTTGTCTTCGCTCTCTTCCATCTTCTGATGTCGCTTCATGATGATGATGACAACGATGCCGATTATTATTGCAACGAATATTACAGCGATGAGAGGCCAAAGGACGTATTTTCCGAACGTTGTCTCAAAGAATCCAATTGCGATGTTCTCTGAAGTTGTTGCAATGATTTCGATGTCGGTGACAGAGAAAGTGTATGTGTAGTACATCGACTTGTTAATGTATGTGTACGTCGTTATCATCGTCATGTATTGTGTTATCGTAGTCATTCCTGTGTAACCAGATGGCACCAAAGAAGGTCTTGGGTATCGCGTTTGTGGTGCAAACGGTGCTGATCTTGGCTCATCTTCAGGCTTTGGATCAGTTCCTGAACCTCCAGAACCAGATACACCTCCACTTTCCAAACCAGAGCCACCTTCTTCCCCAGAGCCTCCAGAACCAGGTCCTCCACTTCCTGATCCAGAACCTGATACAGGTCCTTCATCCTGACAAATCAATGCCTTCATCTTCTTCTATTGTTTCATTAGCATTTGATACAGGAACTTTAATGGTAAATATTGCATCCTTTGATGATTCATTCTTGCTATCCTTAACATTAAAGATTAATTCATGATCTCCTTCGATACTGGGGATAAAATAAGTTAAATGGAAATCTGAGCAGATTCTTCTATGCTCACTTGGACATTGCTTGATATTTATCCAATCTGTGACGTTCACAGAATAGAAAACATCAAGATAATCATCTTCATCACCATCAGCAATTGTAATATGGAAGTCAACAATGTCGCTAAAATTGTAGTTTTTATCTTCAATAGGATCTACGTGATTCAATACCTTTAATTCAAGCTCTGGATACTTGTGATCTGAAATCCATTTTAAAATAATTGATTTATGAGTTATTTTACCATTTATTTTATATATGAGTAATGAACGTCAAATGTTCAAAGTTTTTTTTAATTTGTTTTATCTTTAATGTTGAATTTGAAATGAATCAAAAAAATTTGAAAGTTAAAAATAAACACACATACAAATAAACTTTATAAAACAATTGCTGGTTTCCTCTTTGCAAGCGAACTCATGCTTGAGATTGTTCTTCCAGCAGTATTAAGTCTCGACTGGGCTTTTGAAGGATATTGAGTTGGAGGTAAATTCCTCTTCGCTTTCAGGGACATTGTTGGCCCCGATTTTGCAGGCGCAGCCTGAATCGAGTCCGGATTAAAAGATCTATCTATTCTCATAAGGAAGTCTTGCTGCACACCGTATATTGATCCCTGACGCACGCAACGGACCCAACCAATTGCTTCTTTAGGATGGAATCCGAACATGCGAATTAACCAAGCGGCAGCAAACATTGGACCTCTTCCTAATCCGTTCAACGAACAAATAGCGACAGCGTGTCCTTCATCGCAGAGATCGCAGAATTTGATGACATCTGCAATCGAAGGAAGCGAATCTTGAGGAGTATCGAGCGTTAAATGCTCGATTCCAACTCTCACTAAATCTTCCGCTCCTCGCAATTCTGTTGTGAAAGAAACAACTGTGTAGATGTGCCACTTCCTGAACAGCGGCAGCATGTCGAAAAGAAGAGGAGAATCTGCAGTTCCTGGCGCAGAAAGAACCAATAATCGCTCAGGAACAATCCATGTCATGAAACCATTTTCTGGTTGCATGTAAAAGTTGTATATTTCAGAGTCAAACGTCGTGTGACAGTACCAGCCGAGTTTCGCGCCTTTTATGAAGCCATTCAACGCATCACATAAAGATATTGTAAATGGCGAAGCAGTGGCGTCTTCAAAGTCTTCTATCGGTGGATAAACGTCCTTAAATATTGATATTGGGTCGTTATAATCCGGCATTTTCCGTGGTTTTGGTTTTCCCCATTTTGTGACGTATTGTTGATTATTTTGCTGTCCTAAGAAGCTGTTTATGAAGTCTCTTTCGAGGAGAATCATTGCGCATATCAAAAACATGCAATTTACGCGAGATTCAGCCGCTAATGAAACGCAAATATGAATCTGTTTGTTAATTTTTGTTAATTTGTCTTTAATCACTTTTATGAACTCCGTTATTTGGTGTAGAGACGGAGGACCGTTTTCTCTCGACATTGGTTCGAAAACTAAAACTGGAATTTCGTCGTAGTTGAAATAATGATCGCAAATCGTGTCCTTCGGTTTGTCCTGGAGGCAGTGCATTATAAATTTGCCTGGAATTATCGTTATTCCGAGCTCTGATCGAATCAATGTCATCTTGTGTACGTTATTTGAATGTCACGTTTTTTCATTTTTTCTTCGAAAAACTCTTTTGTTTTAACGACAACGTCGACAAATCTGCCTTTCAATATTAATAACACCACAGATAGAACCTAATACATCAAGAAAAAAGCCACTAGTATCAAAAAATATATTTGAATCTATAAAATTTTAGATTCATTCTTTAAGTAATTAAAAAAGCAGTGTTTTTATTCAAAATAATGCATTTAATGTAACTAGAAAAGATCATTTCTTAATATCATATCTTAGCATATAAAAATATGAACTGAATAAAGCATCACAAATTAAATAATTTATTATAAAGCCTTTCATTTTTATTATAATATCAACAAAATTGAAATAAGATGTAATTATATCACAATACAATTAAGCGATTTTTCCGATTCTTGTCTTTCCGCGGATGCTCGATAAAGCACTGAATGTGAATGCATCGATGATTGCAGCGAATGAGAAAGCGCCGCCAATGATGCCGCAAACATCGACAATGATGCTGCGAAGATATTGGCGATTTGGAATCGAAACGACAACCATTGGTGCGAAATCATAGTAAAACACGATTCCTGGGAATCCCTTCTTCGACTTTAATGTGACTGTTCTCTGACTTGGGAACGCTGTGTATCTGTAAGAATCGATTTTATTTGATGTTGCCAAACGCTCTGGAACAGCGTGCAGGAAGTAGTTCGCCATCCAGTAGTTGCTTCCGTTTAGGTCTGGTAAATCCATTTCGACGTTTGTTAATGGTGGAGCGTAATAATTAACGGGATCACCAACGGTAAGAGAGTGAATAACATGGCTTGTTCTATGCTTCTGCTGGACGCCGCTCAAATCGTGGACGTGAGAACGTGCAGCTCCTGGAATATTCTTTCCAATTGCGATATGGAAGTTTCCTGATTGTTTTTTGACTTTAATTTTGCCTGTAATTCTGCATGATTCAACACCAAAATCTAAAACTCCTTCTCTTTCGCACTGATCCCAAGCATCGCTCGAATAATAGTCAAGACCGTGAGATTTGAAGACATCCATGATTTCTCTGCACGTATTACAGCACTCTTTGTCTGTCTTCAGTATGCATTTGCCGCAATAACCAGGAGGAATTTCTGTAGCTTTTTTATTTGCGCGAACTTTCTTTTCTAAAGCTTCGTTAATATTTGTACCGTCTTCAGCGAACCTGGCGCGTGTAATGTTGTCAATCATATCTGTTTGTACCCTTCCATCATGTTCGAAAAGATCAATGTGAATCATTGTGCATTTTGTCTTAACTGTGATATCGAAATTGATGAAAACTTTCCTTTGCCCTTCAACGTGTTCCTTATCGAGAATAACTGTCGATTGCATTTCGGGATAAATAATTGAATGGAATTTTCCGAGCAAAAGGAAGACAACCCATGCAGTCGTCAGCATGGAAATAATTCCGCCGCCGATTGTCTGTATGTTTACACTTCTGTCCGAAAACTTCGGAAAAACATCAAAAACACTCAACATTTCTTTTAAAATTTTATTTGGCAAATGTTTGATTTACACGGCAATATGTAAAATTTCTAAACAAAAATCGACAAATAAACTATTTAAATTTTAGAAATCTGACAATAATTGATTTACATTTTTTCCTGACTGTTTTATTTTTGTAATCTGTCATATAAACTCATTTTATATGTCAAATTAATAATTTACATAGCAAATATATTAAATTTAAATGACAAAAATGGTATTTATTTGACAATTTTGAGGTTTACATGACAAAAATATTAGTATATGGTGATATAGGAGATTGTTTTGTTGAAATTTTTTTTTGTTCAAATGTTTAATTTGTTTTTATTTATCAATCATTGCTTTTGTTTAGAAGAGTTTTTGGAGACTTTTAATAGCGAAAAGTCACTGAATTCTTGGATTCAGACAAAGGTTGATGGTTATAATGGTTTATTTTTCTATAATAATTTTACGAAATCTTTATCAATGGCAACAAAAAGCTCTAGATATGCAATAACGAGAAAATTCCATTCGCCAATTAATCTCAATAACACAGATTTCGTCATTCAATATGAAGTTGTTCCAAATGAAAATATCGACTGCGCAGGAGGGTATTTGAAGCTATATTCAGACAAAAATATAAACGAAAGACAAGTTTCGAACAAAACAGACTACAAAATCATGTTTGGTCCGGATCGATGCGAAAATTCGAATTTGATTCACTTTATTATTAAGCACAAAGGTTTCGAAAAATCACTGAAAATTCCGCCTCTATCGAATTTAGCCAATAAATCACACATCTACTCACTCGTAGTCAGAAAGAATAACGAATTTGAAATCTTAATCGACGGAGAAAAGATAAGAATCGGAAATTTACTTACAGATTTATATCCACCAATCAATGAGCGAGAGATTGCTGATCCAACAGACAAAAAACCACACGATTGGATTGATGATGAATATATTATCGACGAAAAGGCCAAAAAGCCTGACGACTGGGACGAAGATGAACCAGAGTACATTCCAGACCCATCAAGGACAAAGCCGCCAAAAGGATGGCTTCTAAACGAGCCAAAAACATTTCCAGATCCAAAAGCAAAGAAGCCTGAAGATTGGGATGATGACGTATTCGGACAATGGGAACCTCCGCACATATTGAACCCAAAGTGCCAAAAAGCTCCTGGCTGTGGACTGTGGGAAGCTCCTCTAATATTGAACGACAAATACAAAGGAAAATGGGAACCCCCGAGATACAGAAATCCATTGTATAGAGGTCCGTGGAGACCAAGATTGATTCCGAATCCAAACTTTGTTGAAGATTTACATCCACACGATATTGGTGAGATTTGGGCTGTCGGCTTTGAACTGTGGAATGTTACTCCATCATTGTCATTCAGAAACATCATTATATCGAAAGATGTAGATAAAATCATTAATTCGATCGAAAAACCAAAAGAATCAAAAGAAAAACAGACTGTTGTTGATGACAAAAAGATGCCATCACTCAGTCATGATGACATGATAAGATTAGGATATCAATCATCATTCTTCAAGGAAATATATCTTTCATGGATCGATTTCTACCAAAAAGACAAAGGAATGGCAATTGGAATGTTCTTCGTTATAACATTGACTCCAATCATTGGCTTCATCTTCAACAGGAAATATATTTAAATATATTAAAATAGAGTGTTGTATCTTTATTTTTCATGATGAAATATGGAAAAATGAAATATATTTCTTAAGGCTGCACCCCGACCATTTTGACACCTCTCAATTTCCCTAAGGTTATTGGTAAAAGTGAGAAAAGAAAAAGAAGATTTATCATTTCTACACTTTGGAAAAGTGACACATTTTGGGTGTTTCGTGGACATTCAAATATCAAAAAATAGGGCTTTCGACGCTGGCGCGGCGTCATCATCGCTGACAGCAGTTCAAAAGCAATCAAAGTTCGCCAAGATTTCAAAGATGTCCCTCTACTTCTTTTTTCTTCTTCTCCTCCTCCATTTTTCATTACCTTCCTTTGCTTAAAAATTTTATTGTTTACAAGAACCTTATAGAACTTAATTGAACAGTGTGTCCCTTACATGCCAGAAATATCCCAACCTCACTTTTATGTGGAGAAAACCCCTATTTTTGGTCACTTTTTGATATTATTTTAAACAAATTTGAGATCGAATTTTAGTGGATATATGTAATCTGTGTGTATTATATTGATGAATGGCTGATTTATTTTTGACTTTTTAGACTTTTCGGCTCTGATCAGATTTCACGAAAAACGAAAAAAAATTACAAAAATTGGGTAATTGGACACATAACTTTTACTTTAGGACACTTCTACGAGGATAAGTATGCGGCAAATACGCAAAAATATAGGATGTATGCTCCGTCATTTAAGCAGTTTACATACGCTTTGCGTAACCTCTCAAATTTAATCAGTTTCGTTTTTTAGAATAAAATAGCCATAATAAACATTTTATAAATAATAGAAATGCATTTATTTTAATCACACTACACAAATGCGCAATAAAATTCAAGATCAATTGTGGTTGCTGAATATTTTTTATACCTTTATTCAAATGCAGGGGATAACACTTATGTAAATTATTGAAATTGTTTGTGAACTCTGCATAAAGATTACATTGATATTATATATTCATTTTATCGACTAAAAATATTGAATACGCATGTGTTTGTTAAGAGTCAATTTATTGTATTGTGTCGACGATTGTGTTACGCACCGATAATTTTTGACTCAAATTGAGAATAAATTGAATAAGCAAAAACCAGCTGTGTATAAAGAAATCTCGTCATGACTCAAATTTGTTGATGCAAGTTTTGTCATAGGATCAATGATCGAGTGCATGTTCAATTTGATTTTTTTGCAAAATAGACACTTTTCATATATTTAACATAATTAAATAAAATTTTTTGTTGACCAATTGACTCCTATTTGAAAAATTTTATTTATAAATCATAGCTAATTAACTGAGATAAGCTCAAACAATAAATTTTATGCTTTGAAAAAGCTCTTATCAAAAACTTAAAATGAGATCATTTTTTAAAATGACAATTAAATTCCAAGGCGATGAAAGAACTTACATCAAACTTAGATATGATCCAAAATCCAAACATTTGATTTTAAAATGCTCAAACATCATAGAAGAAAACGGAATACAATACGAATGCGACTTTTCAGAAAGAGATACTTAGTTAGTAATTATATGTTCGCATTCGTCACGACTGCGCCGTGACTTCTGCGAACATATATTTAAATATATTTACGACAGAATTAGTTTTACAAGTTAGGGTCCCCCATATAGAAAATAAATTTTTGAATTACTTACAAAACTAACGTTAATTTTATTTTGGAATTCCTGACTTTATAAAATGTATTCAGTTTTAAAAATAATTTATGACAAACTAACTAACTAAAAAAAGAAAGCGAAGGGCTTCGCCCACGCCCTAAAGGGCAAGGATTTATGAAGTCAGAAATTTTGAAAAATAATTTTAGTAAAAATGTATTCAGTTTTGAAAATAATTTATGACAAACTAACTAACTAACTAAGAAAAGAAAGCGAAAGGATTTGGGGTAAGGAAATTTTGAAAAATAATTTTAGTGAAAAATAATTTTAATAAAAATGTATTCAGTTTTGAAAATAATTTATGACAAACTAACTAACTAACTAAAAAAAGAAAGCGAAAGGATTTGGGGTAAGAAATTTTGAAAAATAATTTTAGTGAAAAATGAGAGAAATTTATTTGGATTTAATTAACCCTATACCACGTGTAAACAGTAATGTATGGAGGCATGTAATCAGTACCTGAACCGGTGTCGGCAGTGTTTCCGTAAACCGAATGAATGTGACTTCCTGCATGATCAATGATTAAACCCGTGTTGTATTCTCTGGGATCTGATGAAATATCATATCGTGAAATTGTTTCTTTTCCTCCGTTACCACATCCGTAATAACCTCTATTAC
>JALKBU010000834.1:0-23022 GCA_023091735.1 Trichomonas tenax | reverse complement strand
TAAGATAAGAGAAGAGCTTCCATCATCTTCCAATACAAGATAGTGTTTGTTTAAGCAAAATAATATTGGATTAGCGGCTTGGTCTTTGTTTGCAGAGATATTATTGATACCACTGTAAACAGAACCCCAGAAAGGCACGTAGATGTTTTATCAGATCTGATCTATAGAGATGTCAGTCGTTAAAAATCGCAAAACTCAAAAGAGTAAACAAAAAAAAATTCAATAAGTAATTACAAACCAAACAATCCAATTGAACCTTAAATTTCTTCTAGATTCACATCCAAATCCCATCAAATTCAATAACTTTCATGTGTATAATCGCCCTCAAATCAATTAATGAATTAGTTGCATTTTTAATTTTAAGCGTATAAGAGGCATTTGAATCAATAACACACATAAAAATATCATATGCTGCATACTAGTGCATACATTTATGCTGGACGATTTGTAATTCAATCAATGATTTGATAGATATATAGACTGTGCCACTTACACCACTGGATAGACATCTATCAATAAGTACATGAAAGTACTTTCAAATCGAAAAATATGGATCAGATAAAAAGTTATGAAGGTCAGGGGACTACACCGTAGAAGGAAAAATTTTGCCCCAATTTTGATTCTCAAAATTCAATGAATAACGTTTAACAAAATATGATATAAATAACTCTTTTAAAAAGACGATTTGCTGTGAAGATATTTGCGTAGTATGATTAAGATAATTTTTTTACAATAAATTTAAAGTAAATCGATGTCTTCCTCTTCTTCTTCAGCCTTCTCTGGTTCTGCAGCTGGAGCGGCTGGTGCGCCCTTTCCTGTTGCGGCATTGTCGGGTGCTGCAGACTTCGGTGCCTTGAATCCCATAATAATTCTTCCAATTTGTGGCTTTAACATTTGGACGATGAAATTGCGCTGTCCGAGTTCAAGGATATCACCGTCGTGATTCTTAACACCGCGATAAACTTGGTCAATCATTGAGAAGTCCTCGGTGTGAATGAAGTACTCCTTCTGCATGGCAGCATCGAACGCGTTACCAGCAGCGACAATATCACCGCGCTTCAAGTGAATGACGATGACAGCAACAACGCAGTGTGCTGCGGCATCATTGTTTTGGAGAGCGAGGAACGCCTTCTCAGCGCGCTCCCAGGCCTTGAAGACTTCTCCATCGGCGTATTTCTCGAGGTCTAATGCGAGGCAAGCATATTCTAAGAATGTTTCCTTCTCCCAAGTGTACTGATTGTCCTCTTCGACGAGTGTCAGTGCCTCATCGTAGAGTTTGTATGCGATTTCCTTATCAACTTGGCGCATTTTGTCTGCCATTCCGCGAACAGCGCGAATTCCAGCGAGCGCCTGGTTACCAAACTGGAACATCATCTTAGCGGAGTTCATTAAGTCCGGAAGTTCTGCGTATTGCTTAAGATTGAAAGCGCAATCACCGGCCTTCGAGTAAAAATCGCCTGCAGACGATGGAAGACCAGCTTTATCGAACGCTTCACCAGCCTTCAAAGCAGCTTCCTTGGCACGATCGTAGATCTTGGCTTTAAACAGCAAATCATAAGCGTTTTTGTATTCAGTGCCTGCATCGTCGTATTTTGGTTTTCTGAAAAGTCCGCCCTTCATGTAGCTGTCTCCTTCCTTGATGTGTTTCGTCGCTTCGCTGAGAGCTTTCTTCGCATCAGTCATTTTTTTTTAATATAAAATCGGTTTTCTATCGTTCTGATTGCAATTTTAGCCCCAACACTTGTTTGGTGAATAGACAATTAAGAATATTTCA
This sequence comes from Trichomonas tenax, assembly GCA_023091735.1. Classification (NCBI taxonomy): domain Eukaryota; phylum Parabasalia; order Trichomonadida; family Trichomonadidae; genus Trichomonas; species Trichomonas tenax. Next base: position 21,248 of record JALKBU010000834.1, on the reverse strand, counting down.
CTTTTTATCATATAACTACTGCCCGATTTTGAATTTTCGAATTTGAGTTTTTGATATTTTCTTCATTACTTTAATGTAGCATACAACTCATAATAATTTTCACTTTTTGTCTTACAATATATGCTCAATCTTATGATTTTTAAAATTTGAATTCGATATTTTCCTCATCACTTAAACATTGAATATTACTCATTATAGAATTCACTTTTTGTTATATAACTTATAGTAATTTTTATGATTATCGAATTGAATTAATGAATATATTGATGTAAATTAATGGGTATTAATATATCTTTATGGTTGAGCTTTTTGTCAAGTATATAGCTTCTGATTTTGAGATTTTTCTAATTGTAAAACAATATGCAATTGATTATCTAGCATTAGATATAGTATAGATAGTGGATGGCATTTGCTTATTAAAACGCTGTCAAAAATGAAATACTTCAAATCTAGCTTTGTGTATATTAAAACCAAACATTTCTTGGTATGGAAAGATCAACCATAGCAATGCTAATAGTGTTTGAGTGATTAATCGTTTGTAAATTTTCATTATATTTTCGTAATATTGAAATTTAAGCATTAAATCAGTTAAAAATACAAAACAACAATTTATGGGTAGAGAAGCTTTTGAACGAACTCTTCGTATTGAACCATTCCTTTAACAACTTTGCAATCTTGCAAAACTTCCTGTATCTGTTGATCAGTGAACGATCTTCTGATGCATTTACACAATCTGGACAAATCTTCGACGTATATCTTTCCTGTTTTCTGTTTATCAAAGATCTCTAATGAATCAATTAATTCTCTTGCAGTGTCAACGTTTCTCGCGTGTCTGTATACGATGTATAAAAGTGAGTAATACGAAATTCCGCAGTTTTCTGTGTCTTTTATGATGTCAACGATTTCGTCAACTGTTGGATTGTATCCAATCGCCCTCATGCAGCGCTCTATCAAAGAGGGCTCAATGTAACCATCGCCGTCTTCGTCAAACTGGTCAAATGCAAGTTTTACTTCGCTCATCAATTCGGTGGTGATAACTGAAGTGATAGACATTTTTGGCACTTTTTGGAACATTCTTCGATTGCTATTTTGGTGTTTCCTTTTAGATATATATCCTATATAACTATGCCATTTTATTTTATGAATGTGGTGTTCTAATTTTGAATTTGTCGATCTTCTAACATTTCATCGCTTCAAACTCATTTTTCACACTTTCTGAAGTGATTCTCTTAGTATAACAATGCTTTCATACTTCTACATCATTACCTCCATAACATATGTTTAATATGTTTCATTTTTACATTTTCATCAATATAACGCAAACAGTTATATTTGATTTTTCTTTTTTATTTAATGCAAAATATAACAAAACAAGCATTACTAATGATTAGGATAGATATCGCTAGACAATTGGCAAGCATTTTGCCCCTAAATCTGTGATGAAATATTGAAATAAGTGCAATAAGATTTGCTTTTGCATAACATATTTGAATATTTCACAATTACATTCATAAATGTATTGACATATATGTTCTGCATTAATGTTGATAGAAAAAGATGTGCTGAGATGTATGAATAAAAGAAAAACAAACATTTTAGATTTTGAAACTCTTGATTAGATAGAGTGATTGATTGAAATGGTTATTTCTGACTTGGTCTTCAACACCACGAAGATCATTGCCGAGGGATGCAGTGGACTCTTCGAGATATGAAGTTTGCGCAGTGTTGCAGATGAGATTTGCGATGTTTGAAACATCTTGTTTGTAAAGAGCAGTGCACTTAACTCTCTGCTGTTCAGTGAGTGGAGCAGATTGGCAGAACTTGAAGAGATAGAAGAAGACGAAGTTATGACGCACAGTTTCTTCCTGGCTGTCAAATAAGGAAATCAAACTGATCGCAAACTAGGAAATCTTCAAGCTGTCGCTGATGAAGAGTTTCCTGTATTGGTTATATTGCAAACTGTATTGTGTCAAATGGAAGCAAAGGATGCAAAGAAGAATGGAAAGAATCAAACCTGATTGGAAATGGGAATAATACATCGCAAAGTTAATGGCGTCCGCAAGCAGCTTAACATTCACATCTGGGAGAGGTGCAATAAGCTGCTCGATGACGGACTGGAGAATGTTGGGATTGAAGACATCATTATTTGCAACTATGAATGCTTCGTAGATTGAATTCTTGAAGAAAACAGAAATATTCTCCTTCAGGTAATAATTTCGGGCAATGCCATTGATGCGTTCCGTGTTATGGTTCTGAGGGTTCATAAACTTGTTCTGGAAATCAACCTTAACCTTTTCGTCCTCATTAGCGCAAGAAAGTAAATTGACGTTATAAATCTGTGGATTCTGTAGGTCTTTAATGATCCTCTTAGCAACATTCGAAGGCTCTGATCCAATGAGATGCGTTCTTTGAAGCTTCTCCATCAGGTTGAGTGCAACATCGTAGTTGCTCGTTGTTGGATTTGGTTCACCAAAGATGTTGCTTTGCTTCGTCATTTGGCACCATGATATTAAGTAATTGACTGCGATGATGAGAACAAACAAAACAATATCAACGACCAAAAGAATGAACCAAACACATGTTATTGAACTGTTTTCTTCCATGAAGTCACTGACACACAGAAGTGTTATAATTTCCCATTCATCGTCGTTAGTGAGTCTTAGAGAAACAGAAGACGCATAATACGTCAAATTCTTGTTATCCACTGATGCAGAATATAGATATCCTTTCTTATACCTTAAGTTCTTTGTCGCCTCCTTCCAGTACGAATCAGCTAAGCTGAAGATGTTAGGAAGATAATAGGCGTATTCTCTTTCTTCGTAGTTCGTTCTATCGAGCGATATAATATCATCAACAGTCACAAAGGCCATGTGTGAGTTTATTGAAGGAATTCTTTCGTTGATAAGTTTTGTGATCTGAGAGATTGGATATCTGTAACTGAACGCGCCTCAAAACGATTTATTGATATCGATTGGTGCAGTGCCTAAGAAATAGTTGTAATTCACGAGTGGTTCATCCCAGTGTGTGAGGATCGTGAATGACACTTTGTTGGACTTTATCAACACGTACCATGAGAAATCAATGAGATTCAGCTGTCCGCCGGATGTTCCATTCTGGTATGGATAACCTTTGGTGTTTGAAAGATCCCAATACTTAAGCTCTGCGTTTTCTGTGTCAGATGTGCCATTGGAATAGTAAAGAAGCCCCTCTTTGTTCTGGAAGAGATAAAATTGACCTGTTATTGAGACGAATTCGAAATTGTCGAGAGAAGGATCTGAGGCTTCGTCGGCGTACTTAAACAGGCTAAGGACGAGCTGCTGAACAGACATATTTGTTAAATTCTCAACCAGTGATGGATACATATCAGAAAGAAACTGAGACACGACTAAAGATGTCTCCGTTGAGTATTTCACCTTCAGCGAAATTTGCGCAGACAAAGTTATTGTAATTTTCTTGGCCATTTCGATGATATTGGACTGATAATTCATTTTGAGAAGATATTAACTGCAAATTATTGTGAGGATTATGACAACGACAAAAGTTCCGATACCAATGAAGATTTTAATCCTTGAACGTCCTTCAATGAAATAATGTTCAATTCCGGACGAATTTCGTTTCGACGAGAAATATGCGTGCGGCTGAATGATGTGTGTTCGGGTGCAGTGGATTTGCCTCAGACTTACTGCGCGGGCGCCACTTTCGATGGAAAGACCGTTTACATGTCAAAAATCATTTTGAATTTGTAGTTTACTTGGCAAAATACAATTCAAATTTATTGTTTGTAATTTTACATGACAAAAAAAAACATCATTCATATTTACATGTCATAAATCTATTTAAATATTTTACATGTCAAATTTGTTTCAAAAGTATTTTTACTCGTCAGAAAATACTTTTTACGAACATTATTTACATGACAAAGCATTTCAAAATTTTATGTGTCAAAAATATTGAAGGTCGACAATTCAAATTTGTGATTGATTTTGACGATTTTCAACATGTTTGAGAGCAGATGTAGTACGAGAGAAAATGAAAAAAATTGAAATTCGTTGTCTGATTATTCAAAATGGTTTTGTTTTCATCTTTTTGGTTGATGAATGAGTTAACATCTGCATCGCATTTAAATGTTGAGAGATGTTTCAATATGTTTAGCTCAGTTGCTGTGATGACCCCAGATGTTGTGTATGTGCCTTCATTATTATATTTATCAACTCCAAAATCATCAATTTGACAATTGATGATAATAAGTTTTGCTGTTTCACACCATGTGCAAAATGATTCTCCATTTATGTTTGAACTAGCAACAGTGTATTTCTCAACAGTAACATTAGAATCACATGCAGTGACATATCCAAAATCAGTTGTCATCTGTGTATTGTTAACGATGTTACAAAAGTCATGATATTGGCCATTTGTCGCTCTTTGGTGCCAGAGAAATATTCCTTCGATAGCATAATTATGTTCGAATGTTGAAAAATTGATAATATTGTATCCGTTGACACTTTCAATACTGAAACCAGAACAATAAAAAACAAAGCATTTTGATATATTCGATGAATAAATTCCACAAGTCCCATACCTCATGAAAATTGTTGAAGTACTTTCTACGTTTGGACAATTAGCAACGCAACTTTCTACAACAATATTTTGTTTATTACTTTCTGAATGAACACCATGATGATATTGTTAAATTAAATGAGCAAAATCGATCTTGTACTATTTTACTGTCACATTCATATATAATTGCGCCACCAAGATCCATTTTCCAGCATGTATCGAAAAAACAAAATGAATGAAGGAAACAAGGATCGGTTGTAGTGCCTCTGAAAAGAAAAATTAAGTGCTTGATTGGCACTGATAGCCAAAATGCTAGCAATCCAGTCCACAGCTCTTCCTTTCAGACTCGGTTTTCGAAATAATCAGCGATTTACTCTTACAGAATGCTTCTGAAAGGAAGAACTGTGGACTGGATTGCTAGCACCTTGGCTACCTGTCCAAATCAAGCATTTAATTTTGCTCTTCAGAGGCATTCTGAAGTGGAAATCTTTGATTTCTTAATGATGGCGTATGAAGGGAAGATCTGTGAGTTTAGCTACTAACGCGCGGTACCTGTGTCAATGTAGTCCCCAGTTCTTCCCGTCAGACGCGATTCTGAAATAAAAACTAATACATAATTTGAATGATTATAGGACTTTACATGTCAAAAATATTAATATTTTGACACATAAAACTATAGATTCTGATAATTTTACATGTCAAATAATATCACTTTTGTATCACTTTTTCATGACAACTTTCGGTACGTGACAATATAATCACATACATCAAAATTATTGAAAAAGGAAAAAATCTAGTGTAATTAATGTCACTTTTTAAACTTAAAATAACGAACTTTCTAAAACAAATTCTATCACCCAAATATTGAAATATAAATAGGAATACATCACTTTTGCATCACTTTCTTTTCAAAAATGGTCACTTTTGATCTAATTTTACAAAATATGAGTGATTATTTATCTTCTTCGCCATCGAAGCACGAACACAGGCGGAGGTACAAAACGAGGGTAAAGCAACGTGTCGTTAAGTACAGGCTTCGAAATCCGCCCCTCAACGTTCCTCCTCGCGCTTCTTCGACATCGACGTTAGAAAAATACCTTGGAGACGTCAATGACTCCGATGGAACGGTTATTCCTAACAATGGCAGCGCCGACCGCACATTGATGACCTTGTTCGACATGCTCGAGCTTGATCAGAAAACAAGAGATTTTTGCATGAAGTTAAACTTCACGAAATTCCCTTCAGAAACGGAATGGAGGGCGGACGCTTCGAATCCTGAAGTTCCGACTGCCGCATCTTTACCACAGCTTTTGCTTTGTTTGACCGATCCAGATAACAACGTTAAGGGCTTTCACAACGATTTTATCATCACAATTCCTTCATTTACAACGCCAAATGTCGTTTTAGGTGCAATTTTCGCGAGATTTTTCGCCGATACAACAAAAGACGGATGCAACATTACAGAAGAAAAGCTTAAGACCGTTAGAAGCCGCATTCTCGGCATGTTCCAGAGAGTGTGGGTGAGGTACGCTGCATTTCAACTTACAAATCCACAGATTTTCAAAGCTTTGGAGTTTTTCTCTGAATCTGTCTTGAAACTCGTCGGTCCATCATCAGGTATGGTTATCAAGAGCGCCCTCAAAACATTAGAAGGCAAAACTGGATCCGTTCAGTTTAACACGGCAAATTACAAGATCTTAACGACACCAGGAATCCCAGAGAGCGAGTGGACGCTCCTCAACATCCCGGAGATAGAGCTCGTTCGTCAAATCAACTATTTCCACATGACCCAGTTCTTTAACATTCTTCCGCTCGATCTGCTCGATGCAGCCTGGGGATCGAAGACAGGTTACAAAGCAAAGAACATTGAAGACATGACAAATCATTTTAACGACTTTTCTTGCTTTGTTTCAAGATCAATTATTAATTACAGCGAAGATCCTCACGAAAGAGCGAGGATTATCAAACGCTGGATCGATGTTGCCTATTTGTGCCTTCATCCTGAAAGCGATACAGCTCCTTATACTCATTTTGTCAATTTCCATGCAGTTTTCGCAATTATTTACGGACTTACTCATCGCTCCATTCAGAGACTTACAGAAACACAGAAATTCGCCGCTAAGACCAATAAAACACGTCAGGCACACTTCCAAGAAATGCAAGTTCTCACAGACCCAATTGGCGGCTTCAAGACATACAGAGAGCAGGTCGCGGACTCAGTGAAATGTGTTCCATTCATGGGCGCCTTCCAGAAAGATCTCGTTTATATTACAGAATTCTTCCCGAACGAAATTGACGGACTTATCAACTTCAACAAGTGTTCTGAAATTGTTAAGCTCTACAAATTTGTAGAAAAATACCAAGAGAGAACAAATATTATTTCAAACTTGAGAATTCAGGAACTTCTTCGCAAAGTTCCGAAGGCAATCGATGTCGTTCAACTCATACATGAATCTCAGAAGGTTGAACCAAAGAAATAAATTATTGTGGGTCAAATTAAACTTTATTTTAATTAAATATCCATTGATTTTAGCTGACTTTAACCCATCAATCATATTTTATTTCCTCAAACCTTTCAAACAATTTCAAATTTTCAAAATAATCTATCATGTTTAAAATTATTCTTCGTTATTTTAAATATAACTTCTGTTGCATGTGCTAATATTATATTTACCTATTTTTATGTATATTTGTTGAAATGATTCAATAAATGACAGTGAAAATCAATTTTTTCTTCGCTCGAAGTTTGATTTTGATATCTCTATGAGAACTATAAATCATATAACTATAATATGTGTATTCAAAAATATGCTTCAGATACTTTATTGCAATACATATTAAAAAGCAATCCTCTAAATATAATAGGAAGATATTTCGATAATATTAATAACATTAATTTACAAGCTGAAACTAATCATATGACAATATGATATATAGGTAAGTTTGATCTCAACTCATAACATGCGAATTCTCAAATGATTGAAAAAACCATTTATTGGTATTTTTTATGAATTGGCCTTTTTGTAAAAAAATCGATGAAGAGAAGGTCAGTTTTGTTTGTCTGTGATATTTTCAGTAGGCAAAAAAATTCAATAAATTAATTTTCATCAATATAATTTCGTAAAAAGAAAATATTTTAGTACTTGCGAAGTGTATCTCTTGCCAATGTAATTGTGCGTGTATTATCATCGCTTGAAGGAACTCCAATCATTTCTTTAAGGGCCTTCAAGTCAATAATCGTATCAGTAAGAGGCTTCATGACTTCCAGGCGGTCGAACGATGCCGTCTGTTGAATCCACGGGTGCTTAAGAAGCTGTGGAATCGTGCAGCGGTTCTTTGGATCTTTGCTCATTGTATGTGCGATAAAGTCCTTGAATTCCTTTGTCACAGCGCGTGGAGCTCTGAATCCTGGGAATCCGTGGTGTGCGATATTCATCATCGCCTTTGTTGGATCTAACTCGCAATACGGTGGTGCTCCCTCGACGAGCTCTATTGTTGTTGCACCAATGGACCAAATATCAGCTGGATAGCTGTACGGCTGAGCGTTAATCACTTCTGGAGCCATCCAATAAGGAGTTCCGATTGATGACATTGTGTTGAGTGTTCCGCCGGAGAAATCACGCGAAATGCCGAAGTCAGTGAGTCTCACTTGGCCGTCGCTCAAAATTAAAATGTTTGCCGCCTTAATATCTCTGTGTAGAACTTTGTGCTTTGTGTGGAGGATGTAAATACCAGTGAGGACGTCCTTGATGACAATTGCGGCCTGTTTTTCTGTGAGGCAGAGATTTCTAAAATCAATCATATCGCGCAACGATCCTCTGTCACAGTACTCCATGAGAATCATCGGCTGTTGGTTAAACGTAATATTTCCGTAGTATTGGACTGTGTATGGGCTGCTAATTTTCTTCAATAAATCGATTTCCTTGATAAGCGAAGACTTCGCGCTGGCGCTCAAAGATTCTTCGTTGACGGCCTTTCCAGCTAAATGGAATCCAGAGGGGATATGCTCGAGCTCATAAACGGCTCCAAAGCCTCCACGGCCAATTTCGCGAACAATCTTGAAAGTGTCTTCAGGCTTGCACGAGGGATCGAATGTCCATTTCATGTCTGTCCCAACATGGACTGTATGCGTGACATTTGTTGGATTGGAAATTTTCATTTATCGAAAAATGTCACATTTCAAATAAAATAATCGATTTATTCTTTTTGCTTCATTTTTTATCAAATTTGGAATTCTCGTACTCTAAAATTGCCATATTTCAAGTCAAAAATCAAAAATTAACATTTTTCATTTTCAACTCGTCCACTCTGCTTTGGCGTGATTTTTGATATATGCTGCTCAGGCTGTGATTGATTCCAAGATAATTTTGATATAAAATTCAATTATGACAGTAATTCAAAAAATATTTTCTTTTTTGCCTTATTAAAACTATGCCAATAAATTTCTATGTCTATGCATTTTTGGATTTTTAAGTCAAAAGATATTGCAGTCGGAAGTTTTGATTTTATCAAAATATATTTTTCTTTTCAGCTTCTTACTGTTATCAAACGTCTTCTTCCAACCAGGTATAAATAAATTATAACACAGAATGATTACTCCGTGCAAAATCTAAATATGACATCAAACTTTGATCGACAATATATTATTTTGACTTTTGGTTTGTTTATCACACAAGTCATATTTCTTATACCCAAATTCTTATTAATCAATAAGAAAGCAATTTTGATACATTTTAATATTTGACGATAAACCTTCGTATCTGTTTGCTTATGACGTGTACATCATACTATTTAAATATCAATAAATAATTTCAATAAAAAATTTTCCATATTATATTTTGCTTAGAATTGTTGTGGTTGATTATCACATGAGATCAGTTTCATAACAACAGAACATTTAGCAATAATAACAACATTAATAAAATTATACATTATATCTTAGCGAGAAGCTCCTGTGGCACATGAACAATAGACTCGCGTGGTGCTATAGAAAGAAGGTGCTCGATTTCTTTCGAAACTTCGTAAATTTTCAAAGACCACAAATCAGTTTCTGTCTTCGGAATGTGTGTGAAATATTCAGACGCTTCCTTCTGCAGAGTATCAGCCGCGATCCAAATTAGCGATTGTTTGAGGTTATTATATTTTTTAGCATTTGCCCAAACGAGAGAAATGTCTTTGATCCAGTCAGTGGAAGATTTGTAAGATCCTTTTGCGAGTTTCGATTTAATTGTCCCCAAATCCATCGGATGAGTGATAACATCGTGATAATCAGGCGCGTTGTCCTTCTCTGGGTCAACGGGTCTCCTGAATATGCACGCCAATGGGTGATCGAACAAAATGTCTGTCTTCTCTTTGAGATAGTTTAACTCTATCGGTGTTAATTCGCTCATTAATTATGAAAAGTGACAATCGAAACCTTTTGCTTGAGATTTGATGTTTCTCTATGTTTTTGATCAATAATTTTTTTAAAAATATATTTTCATTTATTGCTAGGTTTTTTAAAAAAAAAAAAAACGATTTTTTCAATTCTTTAAAAAAAAAAAAAAAAAAAAAAAAGATTATAAACATATTCATGGAGAAACAATTGAATTTTAGCAATCCACTAAGTACCACTTCAAACAATTCCATTGTTTCCAATATTCAACAGCTTTCTTAATTCTTGAGTTTCATTAGATTTTCATCACAAAATGGAGTCGCAATTAAACATATATCTAATTTTGATGCATATTAAAAATCATTCATGAAATGTTATTCTTGAATGTTTTCATTGCTTCTTTAGCAGCCAGATATTTTGGAGTATGGACATAATATGATTTATATAATGATGTTGAATGCATTTCAAAACAGTTTGAAATCAAAGATTTAATGTTAAAAATTACAAAAATATAAATTATGTTAATGTTCCGATTCTCGCACGATTTCTATGTCTCGTTCCTGAAGATGATGATTGTGTGTTGGTGCTAAGATCGTCGTTTGTTTGCATGCGCTCAAGTGGAGAATGCTCCAATGGTTCATTAGTCAAAATGATATCCTCTGTCTCAACTTTCTGGCGTTTGTTTTCAACAGGAGTCTCCAGTTGAGAGCTGCTCCTCTTCACTCTTTGCTTCTTGACTTCCGTTTGAGGCGGTTGCTGTTGCTCTGAGCTTTCTGAAGATTGACGTTCATCAGCAGTCTCATCAGTGTCATTTCCTAATTCTGCGAGTTTGTTCTTTGTCATTTCCATCATCTTTTGGCCTGCGACATCCCATAATCCGAGTTGCTGCAAAATTAAATATGTACCACCGAATAAAACAGTAAGCGCGAAGAAGATCGGATTACCGAGGAACCATAATATATAATCGCTTGCGCAGAATAAGAAAACAAGCCACGCCCATGGTGGAATGTGTTCGTTATTGCTGCTTGCGACAATGGAAGCTCTCGCTTCTTCGTACGCGTGAATGATCAATCGCTCGAACTTCTCTTCGATCTCTTCTGACTTCTCGACAGGGATCAAAACTTGATTGAGAGGGTTGTTCGGCGTTTGGTCATCCGGTGACGCGAGTCTGCAGTACGTGAACAGTATCAAAACTCTTCTCCCAGACGCTCGGGACTCTTCGTAAATCTGGTTGAGGTTGTGTCTGCGTGTCCAAACACGAGGTCTTCCGTTTTTCTCGTATCTGAAGCTTCTGTCGAATGCTGTCTTCATCTTCATCATGATGTAGTTCGCAGACTCTTTGACTGATGTCAAAGCGTGTCTTTGGAACCTCTTCAGTGTCGATGACGGCATTTGTGGATCTTTGACGTTCGTTTTCAGGATTTCGAAATATCTTGTGTCCGTTTGCTTTGAGACTTCCTGAAGAAGATTTCTCAGCTCTTCCCACATCTTCTGATCTGCAACCATCAAAATTGTTGCAGCTTTGTCATCGAATGCGAGTTTCTCTTCCGCAAAGATGTTCTTGTAAAGTTTGTGTGTCAATGTTTCTTCCGTCGATCTTCGTGCATCATCCATTGCTTTCACTGTCTTGTATGAAGGGAACTGCCACTTGTATCCTTCGATGACTGCCTTCTTGCATTCGTTGTCGAGAGTCAATGTGAGAGAATCGATCTTCTCTTGGACTTTCACGTACCAATTTCCTCCGAGAGAAAAAGAATCCGGCATTTCAGATATAAACTTCATGAATTCTGCTGTTGCTTTTCTTGCAAAGAAGTTGCAATGCTTGATGAACAAAGGCTGCAAAACATCTCCGATGTCGTCTGTCAGTTTCAGCTGGAATTCGTCAAGTGCTGGCTGTTGATAACGCCACGAATTGTCGTGATAGAACTTGTTTGCAGACTTGATTCCTGTTTCAGCCAATTCCTTGAATTTATCGCCCAAATTGAACGATTCGTCTGACATTGGTTGTATTATTGATTTCGTTACGTATTCTTTGAATTTCTCGAATGCAAGTTTTTCGTTTTCTTCGCATTTAAATCTCGAAAGCATCAATTTTTGTGATGGAATGTTAAGTTCTTTGTTTTCGTTGATTACTTCCCAAAGGTTACGAATGTACTGACTTAAGCCTCCTCCTGGAACGACTTTCAATGATTTTTCCTTGAATAAATATTTTTCTTGTTTTTCGTCGATAAACCATGTCCTGAGTGTGTCTATGTTTTTGTTGAACACATCTCTCTGGATTGTCATGTGAACAATTGAAAAAAAGTCGAATTCAAAGAAATCGTGAATATCTTTTCCTTTTAGCGAGTCTGGAAGATTAATCTCTGCCCATATGTTCTCCATATCTCTTTTGATCTGGAACTTGATGACATCGAAGTTAGGCATCGTGCAATCACGAATTACGAATAAAATCTTGCTTTTTGTTGTATTTTGCGCTAAAAACAGCTGCACGTTAACTTCCATGACAGTTTTCAACATTGGAAGGTTCGCAGCGTTATATCTGCCAATATCTGACTCCCACATGTTAATAATCAAAAGTTCGGACAAAGCGAGTGCGAAAAGTGACGACTTTCGCTCGAATAATGCATCTGAGTCTCCTCTTTCTCTCGAATCGCTTCCTTCGACATCGAAAAGCAAAATCGGACCATTTTTAGCGCGTGCAGCGTGAATTCCTTTCGTAGTCTGCTGTCTTCCCCTTTGCTCGTCCATTATCTCGAATTTTGTGCCGAAAAGAAGGTTCATTAACGTAGATTTTCCAGAACTCTGACAACCGATGATCGAAACCATATGATAGTCGGTCCCCGCCTGGTCTATACCGCTCCTCGCGATGTGGTCATCAAGGTCTTGGACGATCTGTCCTTCACCTGTGATGATTTGCTCCATTTTTGTTTTTTTTTAGCTTTTTTTATTTTTGGATATTTGGATTGGATTCTCTTTAATGAATCTAAATTCGAAATAAAAAGTTCCGATCACTTCTCGATTATTTTTATTTGATTTTATACGTTTACACCTGACACGTCAATCAATAAAAATCGATGATTGACATGTAAATACTTTAAATGCCATGTAAATTAAATATCTGTCAAGTAAAATTTAATAATGAATTATTGACATGTAAATCATTCAGAATGTCATGTAAACAAATGCATGTCATGTAAATATTCTCAATATGACATGTAAAAATGTATCTGCTACATCTGACACTCTCTCAAAAAATAAAATACTTTTGAAAGTGGAGTGTTTTCTCTACGGAAATGTCTTTTTCAGAATTAATAAAGATGTGGCGCCCCCAGAAATATAGGAGCGTTACTACGGGAAACCTACTTATACTAATTCTTGTTCTAAAAGAGTCAATACTTGTAATTCTTCAGCTTTAGGGGATTATATATATATATGTATATATATTTGCGAGCTTGCAATTCTGGATTTGATTCATATTATGCTGAAGGAACGGGAAAAATTAATTTTTCTGCTTTTGAATCCAATGAAGCAAAAGATCGTGTTTGCTTAAGTTATAGTAATTCAGATTATCTTTATGAGTTCTGCAGCATATTGTACAATTCCCAAACTTCAACAAAATATGGTCGTTTTTTATGTATGAAAGAATTCTTTCTGTTAAAAACTGCACAATTCGAGGCAATTATGGGAACGGACAAACTTTTGGAAGCAATTATGTTGGCCAATTTCGATTCATCGATTGCAACATTGACTCATTATCTCCTCTTAATTATCCATTAATGTTCAAATCAAGCATTATATCAACAGACAAATTCACCACTCTCAGCCATCTTTCAGCTTATCAATGCAAAGCATATTTTGCGCTACTTTTAGATTCAATTCATTATCAAAAAGAAGAAACAATTGAAAATGCTCAATTTTCTTTGATACATTATTTATTTTGTTTTTCTCATGAAATATACCTCTAATTCAGCTATTTATCGAATGCATATTCTTTGCATTGCATGATTAGATAAATATTAATGAAATGAATTCATTCAGCTTCATTTTCATCTTCTTTGAATCTTAGGAAGTCAAAAAGATCATCGTCCGTATCATCTTTACATCAATATCTTCTCTATCATAGTCATTTTTGTTTCTTCGTTTTTATATTTTGTTAGTTTGTATAAAAAAAAACAATTTAGATATCAAACAAATTAAATCTAATAATCATCTCTTTCTGAGACATCATTGACTTCGTGTAAATCGGAGAACATCGATGAGTTGTCATCTTCTGCTAATTCAACGCCACTCTGCGACGTAGAGTGTGTGTTTTCTGACTCTGTGCGAGAAAGCTCAACGTAATAATCAACGCCTGGTTGGACTCCACTTGGTCCTGTAAATTCAACGAACTCAGCGGATCTTGACGAAGCTGTCTGGAGCTCTGACACAGTGACAAGATCAACGGTAGAAGCTGTTGTATCAGTGCTCCGTGAATTGGAAGTTGGCTGTCTATCTTCATCAATAATAGGAATAATGTCAACATCAGATCCATAATAGTTCGGATTATTTGGATCTGTCGGTGGAAGAGGCTTGAGAGAGCCCATGTATGACTCTCTATCGCCATATTTGGAAGATGATTTAGGAACTGGTTCTTCGATTTCCATATTTTGTGCTATTCCACCTCTTCTTATCTGTGCTGACAAATTCTTGCTCGATGATCTCTGTGATGAAGCAGCGATTGATTGGCGGCTGGAATCAACGTTAGATCCTGGTGCAGCAAGTAAACTAGAAGCAGCTGTAGGAAGTTCTAACACTTGTGATGAAATTCTTTCTAATGATGTAAGATTTCTTGATGAAATCGATGCTTGTGCATTATTGTCATTACCATATGATCCTGCTTCGAGAACTTCATCCGATTTCTCTTGTTTGTCTTCTATTATCGATGTGTAGTTGTCCGCTTGTTGCTTGTTTTGGAGATCTGATGTGTCAACAGCTGAAGAACTTGTGTGATATATTTCGATGATTTGGTCGTCTTCTTCGATAGATTCGATGATGTTCTTGTGTGGATGTTGTGGTGAATTACCCATAGAATCTGTATTATCTATTTCGTCGTTGAACGTGTTGACAATAGAACTCAAAGATTCTAATTCTGAATCATTTTCCTTTCTATCATCGAACTTGAATGTTTTCCTTGAGAATTTCCTCTCTTTCTGGAAGAACGGCTCTATCTCTAACACTTTTAAGTCGTTTTTAACGTGGAATTTATCAAGTTTCGATGTTTTTTTAGAATTTAACCAATCTGATGATTTTCCTGGTTTTGATTCTTCTTTCGGATAAAGATATGACATATCCTGCTGCCTGGTTCCAGAGAAAGGATCAAATGGAGCGTATCTCGCTGCAATATACGGCATCACTTCATCATCAGATGATTCTTCTTCATCTTCAGATCTATTATCTCTGGCGAGCTCTATTCCAGCAAAGCTTGTGAATGATTGATCTGTTCTCGGATCAGCTGTCTCATCAACCTGTGTTTCGATTGGATAATCATCAGATGATGCTCTAGTGTCGATTGACGACTGTGAAACAGTTGTAGTGTCGAAAGGTCCTTTTCCTAAGAATCTCGAATTGCGCTTAACATGTTCAGGTTCGTAAGTTTCTTCATTTAATTCTGTGAAATTTCGATCTTCATAAACTTGCTTGAAATGCTTTCGCTCGGACACTGTATTGACTTTCTTTCTGCGTCGTGTTAAGCGAATATTTGATGGCTTCGTTTGTTTTTGATCGATGTTCATTGTCGTTAAGTCGTTTGTTGTCGCTGGGACGAGCGAAAGAGTCTCTGTCACCATCGAATTTGTTGACTGGTTGAGATTTATTGTAATATTTGAATCAGATGTTCGAGAATGTGTGTAATTGTGTGGAATTTTCTGTCCATTATTGTCGTATTTCCTTCTCTGCACACGAACGCGGACTTTTACTTTGCCATTACTTGACTTCTCATTATTCATCTGTTTTGCGTTAAAAAATTTCTTTGAAAAAAAAAATTTATGAATTTATTTGAATGTTTTACAATACAACTTTCTATAAATTGTGGTATTTACATGTCAAACAACATTTTACATGCCAAAATAATCTAAATCATCAATCCTTTCATCACATAATTCGATAAGGGAACAGCAACATTTATTTTGAGTTATACCAATATTAACTACATTAATATTATTGATTTAATTCCAAAAATATTCCTAAATAATGAAAAATATAATTAAAATCTCTATTAAAATTAGCTATAATGCAATATTTTCGTCTTAAATTTTTATAAAAATGAAAATAATAGTTTGTTATCAAAGCCTGAACCTTGTAAATACGTTTTTTTAAAAATTTGAATTTTTATAAACAAATTATAATAGTGATTTTACATGTCAAATTCGAATTTACTTGCCAAATTATAAATTTTTGTGAAATTTATATGACAAAAATAATAATTACGTGACAAATGGCAATCAAATATTAAGATGTTTACAAGACAGGAATGTTTGAGAGCTTTACGAAAACGGCTGTTCAACCATTTCTGTCTATAACCAGCGGAGTAATGGAGGTCCATTCACCCCTTAGAAAGACAGAGACACTTGGGTGTTACAGCGATTTGTAGCTTGTGCTTCTGATCTCCTAAACCCACCCGAAATCCTTTAAAATTAACAGAGAGCAAAATTTGAATTTTTCAATTTCTTCTTTTAATTACTTTTACTTTGATATTATTGAGTTTGCTAACTATCTCTTCAAGCTACATGAAAATTATGTTTAAATTTGTTTTAGTCCAATAATATTATCGTTTAAATTGGGCCAAAACTAGAGAATCTACTAAAATCTATCAAGTGTGGTCATTGTTAGTGCTTTGTAAAAAGATGTTGAGTGTTATTAAAGATAAATCAAAAATTTAAGCTAAAAATGAAGTAAATGACAATACGCAAGATAGAGAAGTCGTAGGCTGCAAGCATCTACACTTTTTATTGGAATATTTCTGGTTCTCACTTATCAACAGATTTAATTTCGAAACCAGATATATGAACTTGAACTACAACCGATGGAAACCATCATTGTCATATCTAATGAAATCTCTTCGCTAAACAACCTCAATATTAAATATCGATCATAACTTACCAAATGATACAGTTTGTTAAACTCTGAATACTTTTTAATAACGTTGATTGATACCATCAAAAATGATCAATTTCTAAGCTGCTTTACAGCATTTTGTTGATTTATATGTGAACTCATGATCAAGAGAGTTACTTTGAGCTTTTGATTAGCTAAAATTTTTATTTTAAACAATCTATAAAATTTATCTTAAAGCAATAAATTTAAATTATTATCAAAATATTTTTCCACTAAAGAGATCTGCAATCTAAATTTATACTACAATTAAAAAGTTATCGCATTGAGAAACAGTACTGGCTATCAATAACATAAATATAATTTTCGATATTTATATATAGTCTATTTTAAAGATAGCTATATTAAATTTAAAGAATATGTATGGAGTATTATCTAACCAATATATTGATCGATGATAGTTCAGATGATAAAATTATTGAAAAATATTTTTGCTGATATAGCATTCAAAGCAATGAGAATTTTGAGAGCTTTCAAACACTGTAATTGAATGGAAAGCAAGAAATCAGATTTATTTAATAAAATAACTTTCGAACATTTTTATTTTACTTCTCTGGCTTCTCATTTGTCGGAGAGTCGTTCTTGAGATCCAATAATTCATCGGAATCATCATCTTTCTTCTCATTTTCGTCTTCGAATGGATGCTTCAAGCGATAAGCGAGAGTGAACGAGCAAAGGCAGCAAATGATGAAGTATATGATGACATTAATCAAAAGAGTTTTTGCGTTTTCTTTGTCGTTGTTCTTAAGTTCGCCAAGATTTCCTCCGTGGTGAGTTCCGATTAAAATTGCCAAAATTCCCAACATAATGATGGCCCAAATCGAGATAACGAGGTAACACGCGGCGCAACCAACGCTTGTGTAACATTTAACGCAGAAGTTAGTCATTTATATTTTTGAATGATAAAGAAGCCAAATTTCTTTCAATCCAAAATTTATCAAAATTTTGTTAAATATGGACTTTTCAAATATTTTTATATCTATATTTTAAGTTTTAACGAAAAAATACATTTTAATATTTATATGGCAAAATTATTTTCAACATTAATTGATATTTAGATTTTATTTATAATATAAAATCATAATCATTAAAAATTAAATATTTGTCAATTATCTCAGTTTTGAAATTTACATGACAAGCAATGGATCAACATATTTTTATTTACTTTATTTATAATACACCTAAATTTATTGCTTAAAATTTTCCATATTTTGACAGGCACTTTTTGAGCCCCCTTTATATGTCAGAAATTCCCACTTTTTTTGACAATTTAAAAAAATAACATTTTGATTTTGAAAATGCAGAACGATTGTGTATTTTCGTTCCAAATCTTTGTTAAATGATTAAAATTAATATCTTTATATAACATTCTCTATATCTGTGGTGTTTTTCGAGAAAAATCCTGAAATCTCAACATTGAGATCTCCTCTAATGGGAACTCTCTTGATTTCACGTGCGTAAAGCTTCGACTCTTTCCATAATTCAGAGTTTAGTCTTCCAATTCCCATTTCTTCATTAAGTGTCTTCTCTGTTCCAAAAAGGTTCGTTCCAAGTGCAAGACGGTCTTTTGGAATGCTCGCTCCTGCTAAAGTCAGAACCGTTGGATACATATCAATCGCTGTGTATCTTCTTCTTGTCGATTGTGGTTTAAACGGAGGATTTATGAAAGCATTGATGCTTCTTCTTGGGAAGTTATGTTCATTAGCAATGGCCTTAACACCGGCGTTTTTAACAAGGTGATCGCCTTGAACGATCATTGTTGTGTTTTCATAACTCTTTTGCTGTTTAAACCATTCAACAAATGAACCAATCTGTCTATCGGAACATCTTGTTGCAGTATATAACTTATTGTCAGTTCCGTTGCAATGAGGACATAAGAAACCTGGTTCATGAGAGTCGATGGTGACAATCACCATGAAAAATGGTTTATCCTGTTCTTCCAGTGATTTATAAACCTTTCGTGCGTACTCGAAAGTTTTATAGTCATTAACATAACCTCCATCTTGTCCCATATCAGTCGCTCCCAATATTTTATCAAAACCATGCGCTTGATATACCATTCCTATATTCCAGTCATCAAGGTCATCACCAATAACAGCTGCTGTGTTGTAACCATTCTCTCGAAGAATGTCTCCCGCACACTTTGCTCCAGGATAAAATCTCCATGCTGTCGATTTAACAAACAAAATTCCATTGTAGTGGAATGGAATTCCGCACATCTGATTGAAGTGAGAGCCTGTTGTATAATGAGCTGTTGAAGACTGTTGCATACCTCCAAGAATTCCTTCGCTAAACTCAGAGAAATGAACATTTTCTTTTGCAATTTTTTCTAAATTCGGAATTAATGGAGGATCAAAAATTCCTCCTGATTTCTTTGATACGTATGTTTGCTCAAGAGATTCAACAAGCATATAAACAATATTCCGTTTTTTGCCATTAAATGTGTAGCTGTAATTTGTTGGGGCGATGTAATGGTCCTCGAAGATTGTTGAGAATTCTTCTGGTGTTGGTTCGTAAACTGTTCTCCACATCATGACACAAAAAACGAAATACATCACAACTAAATGCTTGATTTGGATGTGGAAACTGAATTTAAATATCCTGAACTCAATGCTTTCGTATTTGTAGAATATAATAATGATCAATAACGATGTTAATGCACAAGGCAAAAAGTGTTCATGAAGATAACTCATTAAAAGTTCATTCTTTTGGAATAAATTATTGGTCTGTATTCCAATTTGACCCAGCAATTGAGCAATTTGCTCCTCTCTGAAGTGTCCGACAGCTACATACCAATATTTCAAGCATGAAACGAATATAACACTTAAATATATTAAAACTACGTTTTGAACTTTGTAGAAGTAATACATACGTTGCTGAATATCTGTTTTGATTGATTGGTTGAGAAATAATTGGTGAGTGTGAATATTTAAAAGAGATAAAACAAAAAATATAAATAAAGCGCCACCGATGAGTTTTGCTGCTGTGTATGGGTTTCTAAAGACAATCCTTATAGGAAAAGGCGTGAAAAAGCTAATAAGCCACCAAAGAAATATGTTTCCATACATTAAGTTGTTCAAAAATTGTTTCCAGTGAAATCTTAATGAACAAGTCGATATAATTGTGTATTCCAATGGTGGCAGCGTACAGAAAGCTGAAATTCTGTATACAGTGGCCAAAGTCCATGTATCCATTAATTTTTTTTGCACTTCTGACATGCAAATTAAAATTTTTGACGTGTAAATTAATTCCGTTGCAAAAAAAACGACTTATTCATTTTTCAATAGATTCAAAAATAACTTTCATAGTTGCATTCACAGATGTACCTAATATTGATTCTATGAAAGAAAACACTGAAAATGATTAAATATAATCTTATCTGAACGATTCCGTATTCATTCAAAAAATTTATCAATTTCCTTTCATAAGTATATTGAAGGGGTTCGTTCAATATAAAATACTGAATCATAGAAATTTGAAGTTAAACCTGTTGAAACACTCTGAATGAAAATTGTAAAAAAAGTCATACCTAAAACCTTAAGGCTAGTTATTTTTAATGGAATTTGATCATCGGAGTATGATTTCAAAAGTTAGTTATAAGATGTTCGCAGAACTCGTGTCTTCGCCACGAGTTCTGCGAACATCTTTTTAAATATATTTATGACAGAATTAGTTTTACAAGTTAGGGTCCCCCTCATATAAAAAATAAATTTTTGAATTTCTTACAAATCAACGTTAATTTTATTTTAAAACTTATGACTTTATAAAATTTATTCAGTTTTTAAAACAATTTATGACTAACTAATGAAAGAAAGCGAAGGGCTTCGGCACTTCGTGCCTCAGGGCTGAAAGCCCGTTCGCCTCGAGTTCTGCGAACATCTTTTTAAGTAATTACTGAAACCACAAATTATAAAAACAATAATTTATTAATGATATATTTTTACGACAGAGTTAGTTTAGAAGTTAGGTCCCTCACCCATATAGAAATTAAAATTTTGAATTTGCTTACAAAATTAACGTTAAAATTGATTTTGGAATTCCTGACTTTATAAAATTTATTCAGTTTTTGAAAAAATTTATGACTAACTAACTAACTAAAAAAGAAAGCGAAAGGAAATGAGGGTAAGGAAGATTTGAAAAATAATTTTAGTGGTTATGAGAGAAATTT
>JALKBU010000833.1:0-23028 GCA_023091735.1 Trichomonas tenax | reverse complement strand
GGATGCATCTCTGCTAGATCACCAGGTCATCCTTCACTATGAGGCCACAACTACTCATAATGAAGTCTTCTTTGGCTTCCAACATTGAGTTCAATCCATTTCAACCTATTGACACTTTTCAATTTTTTCCCGCAAACACGTCACTTTCCTTTATTTTGACATTCTGACTTTACATGTCGAAAATAAGTTACATGTCAGAAAAGTACGTTGTTCTATTTTGTCCCAGTCCCACACCGCAGAAGGAAAAATACTGCCCTCTATTTCCTAAAGCTATATGATGCCTCAATTGTGACGAATCATATGAATTAGGACTCCTAAAACGAAATTACTGAATGAATATATGTGTTTATGAATCTGCTTATAACATAAAAACGGCATTATTAAATTTGAGGGCCTCAACGATTATATTTTGACAAAGGCTTTTCATATGACATAGATCAAGAAAAACCAATAAAATATTTTGAGTGAAGTTGTCAAAATTCAAAAAATATTTCTAATTATCATATGCTATTTTGTTTTCGAACTAAAATTTTTAATACAAAATTTTGAATATATTCAAATATTGAATCAATCAGATTTTAAACATCATTTTGTTTATAAGATATATAGTATATTCTATCAAGTAAAATAATTGAAAGGTTTACAGTAACATTTTGAATGCCAAGTCCTCTTCTTTTCTTTGTCAATCCAAGGAGTGGCGGCGGAATTGGAGCGAAACTGATTTCGAGGATACAGAACCTGGAAAGCGTTCACATCGTTAAACTTCCTGAAGAGGCCGAAACATGGGTCAATTTGGACAAAACTATTCTTGAAAATCCATCGTTACGTATTGTTATATGTGGTGGTGATGGATCCGTCAGTTGGATCGTTTCTTTGTTAATGAAGCATTATGGTACATCGAGAACTCCAGGAATAAATAGACCACCAGCAGCGATCATACCGCTTGGAACCGGAAATGATATGTCTAGGACACTTAACTGGGGTCCTTATTTTACGACTCATGATTTACGAAAGATCGAAAAGAAGCTCGAAAAGATAAGATTTGCGATTTCTATCAAGATCCATGACATTTGGAAAGTGACTGAGACACCAAATGACCATAGTTCTGATCCCATTGTTCATACAATGACTAATTATACGTCTTTTGGTACTGACGCAAAGATCGCCAAGGACTTTGAGGACTTTAGAACTGATAACCCGGGCTGTTTCTGCTGCAGATGCATGTCAAAGACAATTTATGCGCCAATGTCGTTCAAATCGATGTGCGGACAGCCAAACTTGAGCGAATACGTCACAGCCAAGTGGTCGTACGGTAACGATGAGTATGAGATCCATCCATGTCCTGATACAAAAGTCGTAAGTTTACAACAAATTCCGAGTATGTATGCAGGAATGGACAACTGGCATTGGGATATTCCTCGTGCAGTTGATGATGGAAAGTTTGAGCTCACTGAGATGGCTGGATTTTCATCGCTTGTGAAGATTCAAGTTGGAATGCATCCAACGAAGAGAATCGGTTAAGCTGACTACTTCGAGCTCACATCCAGTGAGAAGATGTATTATCAGATGGATGGCGAAGGATATTGCGCTGAACAGCCATCGAATTTCAAAGTCGAAAAGTTTGGAACTTATCCACTATTGTACAATGTTTGAGTTAGTTTTGTTAAGTTATCTATGTGTTTTAAAAAGTTTAATTTAATGCGATTAAAATAATATTTAATTTTAGTATTGACATCACTCCTGCATCACATCTACAACGTATGCTTATTAATATTTTATCCATTTCAAGTCTCAACCTTACGATTGCCGAATTTTTGAAAAATTACCTTTAATATATCAAAAGGAACCTGCAAATCGAATAGAGTGAATCCCTATTTCAATTATTCAAAAGATCTATATTCTTATTAAAGATGATTTTTTTTTATTTCTAAATCAATGGAATTGAAGTCTGATGTTATAAATTTATTTATTCAATGAGCTGTATATGTTGGTCATGATAGTGTTATTGCTTGATTACAAAATAACAATAATAATTGACAAATATTGAAAATTAAAAACAACTTTATTAGCAAAAAGTGAGATTTAGGCAATTTTATATATAGAAAACAAATAAAACAAAAATATTAACATATCTTCAAAATCATGCCAAATATTATTAGCAAAAAGTGAGATTTAGATTGTTTTATATCTAAACAACAAACAAAATCCAAAAACAAAATAAACGTTTTGCTAAAAATGTCGACGAGGTTACAAAGAGAAGCGCTGCAGAGAAAGGAGCCACCGCAGCTCCAATATGAACAATATCCGACAAAAAAGATGTCCTCACGCGACATTAGCGACTCTGCTCAAAGATTGTCGCGCGCTCCGCAAAAATATTCTTCATTAAGACCAACAAAAACGTCTGGACAGGACAGTTTTGCGGCAAGTTACTTCTCCAACAATCATGACCACATTCCAGACAAAAGATCACCACAAGAAAAACTCGATGAAATTCAAATTCGCTTAGACAATCACGGCATCGATGACAATGAAAGGTTTAACTTATTGATACAGAGGAAATCGCTTTGCATGCTCGCGCACGGCGAAAACTCGCAAGAATCGCTTCAAGCGTTGATTGACCTTGGAAAGTTCTACAACGATCAAAATAGACCCGAATCAGCATTGAGAAATTTGTCAAAGGCTCTTTCTATATCGAAATCAATTGACGTAGACGATGATTCGGGCTTAGCACTCGCAATTGAACTTGCAACAGCAAATCTCGACTCGAAAGCACTCAACAAGACAGAGCAATCGCGTCAACTTGCTAATGCTGAAGCAATTATGAAACCATATCAAGAAATAAAATCAGACGATAAAATATTACTTTACAGGAGAGATTTGGTTATGGCACGGATGTGCACACACCGCCAGAACTACAAATCCGCGATGGAAAGATATCAATCTGCTTGGGATAACCTCGATCAAGCAAATAACGGTGCACCAACGCCAGAAACAGCTACATTATTCGACGAAATGGGTGACGTTGCTACAAAGATGGGTGACAAGAAGAAAGCAAACGATTATTATCAAAATGCTTGTGAAACATTTTGTTCACTTGATATGCAGGAATCTGCCGAACTTATTGAAAAGAAACTCGATCGCATGCCTACTTCTAGAGATATGGATGATGCTAGGTCAACAACATCACAGACATCTCAATCTTCTCATAATAGCAAAAATAAATCATCTTCGAAGGATACTTCGATGTCTTCAAACAAATCGAAGTCGAAGCACAAACATCCCAAGAAATCTTCTTCATCTTCTTCTTCCTCATCATCATCTTCCTCACCAGCTAATGATGATAGCTTTTAATGTAATTTTTTGTCTAAAATTAGCATTACCATTATGTAAATGTTATAATAAACCATATTTTAAAAAGTGAATAAGGTTAAAAGTCACTTTTTCACAATTTATTTAACACTGTTTACATTAATGAAATAGTATATATGATGCGAATTATTTTTCCATCGTTTTTATTTTTGAATACTTTATTTCTATTAATCAATAATTTCAACAATTTCATTGGGAGGCTCTGAGTATAAGTTGGTGTATCACATTAAAAACATGTAATATCTGCATGCGTCTATGCATATTGTCGTCTCCGCAATGATTTCGTGTATTTATAAATTAAGATACTGAACAATTATTCAATTAGGAGCTTGTATTATTTGTAATATGTTCCTATTTTGTTGGCATGTGATATATTTATGATAAATATTGCTATTTACTCAATAATATGCTGATATCAAATTGTTAATGAAAAATATGAAACGATATTATATATATTTAACACTACAACTATGTATGGCATCACACAAGAGTTATATTTACCCATACATGTTTGATCTGGTTCTGACCACCAGAGTTGATACACTTCTTTTTGTTTAATACTCTTTGATCTTTATCTTTTTATCATTAAACAAATGAAAAGCGAATCTATAGGATGCCATTGTGTTATATATCAATAAGTAATTTCATGATAACAAAAATCGATTTCAACAAAATGAACTATGATAAAGAATCAAAATCAATTCATAACACAACAATTAGAAACCTATGTACAATATAAAAATTCGAATTATTTTGGATTTGAATATATCTTTAATGTTATAATTTGATCAAAATTGCATATATAATACGAAATGATAATAAACCTTTGGAAATGATATGCGAGTAGTAGAAATGCATATATTTCAACAATGAGTCATTGCAAAGCTTTAGATAAGAAGTTATAATGATTTATAGATTTATTTTACATGACAAAAATAAATTTACATGATAAAAATTATTTGCATCATTTTATTAAATATGAAGAAAACAGTGAATGTAGCGATGGTAATGGAAGATGGAACAAAAAAAGGTTTTACTATCCCATTTTCTGACATAATTCAGCGATTTATTGGAATTAAAATCGGAGAAATCAAAGATTTAGGAATCTCACATTGTTTATTAACACCAGAAGACATTAATTTTATATTGCCATTGATTTCCCCAACACTGCAGTCATTAAGAATATCAAATTGTGGCATGAAAGCAGCTCATATCAAGATATTAGTGAAAAAACTGGTTTCTGTTAGTTTAATTTCATTAGATTTATCATACAACCCGATTTGCGACGAATCCATTTGGATTTTACTTGAGTTACTTGGCAAAAAAGATACTTTATTAGATATAAATCTTAGTGGATGCAATTTAACAGGAAATGGACTTTTCCCATTGTTGAATGGACTGAACTGCCGTAATTTGAACTCACTCGACTTGTCAGACAACAAATTCGGATATGTTGGTGCAACTTACATCCAAAACTACATCAAAGCGAAGCCAAAGATAAACTACATCATATGCGTTTCATGCGACTTGTCACCGGCTGACATTGACGCAATAATTCAAGGAGTTCTTGAAACTAACACTATTCACATTGATTTGAGGAACAATGATAAGATCCTTGAGAAGAAGTTACCTCCTAATGTTTATGCAAACATGTATCACATGAAATAACACCATATATTTTTTTCTTCATTTCTATGATTTGTTTGATATATATATAAACATTTTGTTATTTAGTTTTAATTTTACGCCCGGCGTATCTTGTCAAATTACAGTCCCAAGAAAATCTGGAATTTTGGGACTAAAAATACCTTTCTCGTAATCTACAATTTCCAGCATATTCTAATTGGCTTTTCTTATTTTATAGCTTATATAAAACAATAGTTTTAATGTTTTAGGTTAAAATATTACATTTTTGGAATGAATTCTAATATTCGGATATTATTTAAAGATAACATATATTTTTAAATAGCTCTTTGATTTCTAATGCCTTTATATATAATAGTGTTGAAGTCACATAAGGAAATATTAAATCCAGAAAAATCAAAAACTTGAGAACTCTGATAAATAGTTAAATTTACATGGAAATGCACATAAGTTTATAATTTAATGCACTACAAGACTTTGAAAAAATGGCGGGAAAAAAATGTGGCGCATTTTTGAAAGAAACAGAAAAGTATCATTAATACATTTGGCTTGCGGAGTTTGGAAGTGATGAACCCAAATGTTGATGCCTGATCAAGTGAAGTCTTTACGTAGCTCGTTTCAGTCAGCCAAATGCATGCAAGTATCAATAAATCTTGTTTTTCTTCTTCTTTAATATATTTCGACGAATATACAGTGTTATTCTCACTGTAGCCCCTGACTTACAGTTTTGAGCATCTTGAAGCATTGAATGATGCCAATTTAAAGGATTAAAACGTATTCAGCACCTTTTGCCTATATTGCTTACAGGCAGTCATCTGCAACAAATATTCGTTGTATTTCTGTCTTTAGAATACAAGCAGAGGGCCCATTTGGTGCTCGATCAAAATTATTAACCACCTTTTTGGCTTTATCACTTACAGCCTTTATATTACGAATAAATCGGCTGCTATGGCTTACCGTCATGTATCTGCCTTTACATTACGATTAAGCATTTTTAATATTATTCAATATTTCTAAAATTGCTCAATTCTTGGTTAATTTTTTTCCAGAACCTCGTTTATAATGATCTAGTCAACCAGAAATTGAGCGTTTTTTGAAAATGTTTAATAATATTAAATTACATGTATGGAATTTTGTAGGATAAATAAGAGGCTGATATGATGGTATCAACTAGATATCATTAAGCCGTATTCTAAGTACAGAATCGAAATCACTTGCTATGTGATAGGAAACACCTGATTTATAGCTCAAAATACGTTTTTCGCCATATATCAGGATGTGGTGAGCTAGTATATAACATTGAAGTATCTAACATTCAATATAAAATATCTAACACACTACATGAAATATCTAAAACACCACGTGGACAATCCAAGTTTTTTTATCGTCTTTTGTTTCGCCAAATGCGGAGAAGCTGCCTTTTTGGCATTAAAGTATCAATATTATGACCAACAACTTATGCTGCAATGACCAGTGGCTGATATGGAATCTGGCTCAATGCATAAATGCATTGGTTACAAAAAATTGGTTAATTAGCATTTGAGAATCTTTTTGAAAACATGATTGTTGACACTCTTATATGTATATCTTTATTATATGAGCAAGGTTTATTGTGATATTGCTGTGATTAGAATGATAGCACAACATTTACTTATTGTGAATATTGCATTATTTCAAAAATTTGTGTTTTTATGTTTTGTCATGCACAATGCCTATCACATATACTGCAGATGGGTGTTTTAATTGTTTCATGCTTCTGTTAGTGATATTGAATGTGTTCCATGTTGATGTGGTGTCAACAAAATTGACACTCTAAGGAGTCAATAATGTATGATTTTCTTGCTAATACAATGCATATATCTCAAAGATTGCATAGTATAATATATTTACAAGACAGTCTCACATCTAATATTGTGTATCTGAGTTATATAGCACACTTTTATCGCAAAATCAAAGTCTCAAATGGTTTCCATGTTTGGTAGTGTGAAAACGTGAAAAACAGTGAAAATGTTGTTCTATGCACTCTAAATCGATTCAGAAGTCAATAACACACATTTCTATTGTATTCTGAATCAATTTGGAGTGCATAGAACAGCTTTTCAAAATCGACCCGGAATATCGAAATTAATTCCCGCCAATACTTTATTGAAATAATGCAGTGCAACTTGCTATCACACTGTTTAAGTTTCATTGTGCAACCGACATCTGGTGGGATGAAAAACCAAAACTCGTCCATTTGTTGTGTTTGGGTCCTTCTTATCGGTTATTCAGTCATTGCACATGTGTGAAGTGGCTTCAGTAACAAGAAGAAACACAATATTATATAAATCAATGTAAAATTATCATAGGAAAAATTTGAAATTGTGAGGAATAAATGGACGGAATCAACTACAATTGAATAGTATAATATGAAGAACTAACTACCAAATGAAGAAAACTACAAGTATCTTGTGATGAGTTTGAATGCTCTCTTTACCAGCTGATATTAGAGTACAATACTCACATGGATGCTGCCAGTAATGTTTTACTTTTATTTTAAACAGTATCAAGATTTGAAAAAAGAATAAAATATATATTTTTGAAAACATTCATTTTTCCATTAAAATCAGTAAAATCAATCAACACTATGGATTTTTAGACTGCTTATGTTTAAAATATGGTATATAGCTATAATATGAGGGGCGGCTCCTCAGGGTTCTTGTCACTTTTGCACACGCATGCTTTCCTCTCGAAAAAGCTAAAAACAAAAATATTGTGTCACTTTTTTGCATTTGACAAATTTTAAGGATAATTATCAAAAGTGACAATGCGTATCATCATATGATATATATACTAATAGTAGAATATAAATATCCTGGATTTAAAAAGTACGGTAACTATAACTCCCCTTAAATATATTTTATAACCCTTCATTAGACAAATTTGACAAATGGATTCTATGGCATTAACGCAGCTGCCAATTGTTTCCTCACCACGAATGCAAGCATCTCCAAACATATCGTGTTAGATCTTTTTTGATATTAAATAACTTTTTAATTCCTAAGTCTTTTGCTTCATACATAATAAGTTTTTCCAACCTCACAGCATGGTGGAGCTATTGGTTGCTGTTGAGGTGTATCAGTCAGAGGGAAAGGTGAATGTTTGTGATAGTAAAATATCGATTTCTTCGACTGGTTGGACTGGGCGACCGATGATATGACAAATGAGGAAAGGGTACGGTTCTCTGACAAAGAATTATATTTCGAAACACCCTCAAACTCCAATCTTTGTGTGGGTAAATCACAAATTCCAAATCACACAATTCACATTGACTTGAAGAACATTGATAAGGTTCTTGAAAAGAAGTTACCTCCCAATGTTTATGCAAACATGTATCTCATGAAATTGCATCCAACAATTTCATGAACGTGAAATTTTAACTCTTTCATCATATCTTTTCATAAAGAAAAAAGCAGAACATGTTTCTTTCCAATGGTTGTTACATGTTCAAGTGAATTTCATGCAATGCTTATATATAAACCATTCATCTCAATTGATTAGAGCAATACCCCAAAAATTGAACACTTTTCCATCGCATTTTGAAATCAATGTCATAGTAAGTTAATGAGAAATAAAAGTGAAAATGAATTTCAACTCCCCTTAATTAACTTTTTTTATCCTTTAATTCGATATTCTTCTACCTCTGATTGAATGATACAACTTTCACGAAGCTATCAATTGCATTCTCACTAAGTATGTCAATATCTTCAAATTTTTTATTCTATTTCTAAATATATGAATATTGGCTTTAATTTCGCGAAGTCAATTCGAAAACTTTTTACTCGGAAGTCTTTTGTTTCAGACGAAACCAGATTTCCTTGGCACACCTTTAGGTGGAGCTATTCTTGTCTTCACCGGATGCCCATAACCAACAACAGGCAAAACACGCTGAGATGGTGGTCTATGAGCATAACTCACATCAGAAGCTATGCTTGTAGATCCATCATTAGTGATAAAAACAAAAACATTTTGTCACTTTTCTAATTGTTTTGATTGATAAAAGTGACAATATATCGTTTCCACTTTTTTCCTATCACATCAACCTTTCAGTTCTATCTTAGCGAGTTAAACATATTTTTTTGGGACCACTGATCCACTGTTTATCATTTATATTTCAATGTTGTTATAAAAAATTCAGAATAAAATAATTTGATTTCAAATCACAGCGTGTGTTTAAAGCATAAGAAGCAACAATAGGGAAAACAATTTATACTGTGAATTAGTTCAGCCATGATGACTTAGAGGCCAATTTTGACAATGGACGATGTCCAAAACCAATACTTATTTTACAATTAACTTTTACATCGCCAAGTGATGGCGGACGATGCTCAAAAGATTCAAGGCCAACATCATGCTCTAGATCATTTGGTTCTTCATCATCAATAATATCATCATCTAATTCTGTTTCAAAAAGAATCGGGATTGCTTCAGCTTTGTATTTATTTTCATAATAAACCGAAATGTATGGTTTTCTCTTTGTAATTGGAGATGAATGATATTTATCTGATTCTTCGTCAATGATTGATCTGATCTCAGAGAGTGATGCGCGGATCGATTTTAACTCCTTGAGAATTTCTTCTTCGGTTGTTGCTCTAGAAAAAGCTAAAAACAAAAACATTGATTTTGTTACTTTTATTGAGCCGGAGATTTCAATTTTGTAAATTATGCGAAATCAGGATAAAAGTTAAATTATGAATCTACATAAAATGAAGAGTTTTAAAATCAGATCATCAAATTTAATTTTTTTTGAAACTTAATTTTTCTGCTTATCTCTCTATCATTAGCTTTTGTTTGTATAATCGAATGATTGTATGCATATTATTTTCCTAAAAATCCAATATTGGGTCAGAAGATAGAGGTTTTTGTAAAAATTGAACATTTATTTTTGAAAATATCATATATCGTCCTTCAATTTTGACTTTTATAACTCACAATTCCTGCTAGCGATCCTATACATGATTATATACAAACTAATAGAGAGATATTAGAAATAAACTAACATAAAAATATTTTGAAATTTTATTTTCTCATTTGAAGAGATTTATATAATATTTACTATGGTAAATATGAACATATTTATATGTATATACTACTAGTGAAATGTGGAGCGACAAAATTGTTTCTAAAAAGAGTTGCAAGGGGTGCAAATTTTTAAAAACTGAATGCTTAGACTCAACTATTGAAAATACATTATGCTTATTAGATCATATATGTTATGATTTTTTGGTTTTGAGACATCCTTTTGCAACAAACTTTTGTATTGGACATTCAACGTTTTTGCTCATTTTTCGTCACTATTGTAGATCATATATCACAGAGTCCATATTTTGCCGTGAAATTGAAAATGTTGCCGCGAAAATTGAAAAATACAAAATGCTTATTAGATCATATATGTTATAATTTTTCCAGCAAAATTAATTTTGGCGCAAAAATCATTATGCCTCGAAGACAAAGCAAGAATGGCATCTTGAATATGTGTGCCTAAAAAAGAAAATGAATGATGTGTTGGTTCATATGGGCAAAGAGCGAGAGAGTAACCCTGGTCTGAGAGTTGATAGTAAGCAGTTCACAATAGAAACTATCAATTTTTTTGGAATTGATCAGTCAGAAACTGCTCATTTATTGAAAACGAAGTTTCAGACATGCTCAGCCATCATCAATGAGATCATGATAGAGGTCCTTCGTATCATTATAATTTGTATTTTGGCCAAGAAAATTAATGAAGAAACGTCCAATTTCTCAAATTCTTGTTACTATATCTCCAGAAAAAATTGTAAACTTTTCATTTCACTATTGTTATTAAATATGAATAGAGTAAAATATTAAAAAATCAATTTTCGATTTTATGCTATTTCCAGATTTTCGGAAATCCTTCAATATCTTCCAATTGATATATGCATTCTTCACATAACAAGGATCATATTTATCAACTTTTTGAATTATCTTCCAGACCAAATTTCCAAAACGTCACTTTTCATTCAATTTTGCTCACTTTTCTGGAAATTCTTGGCTGGAAATTTCCAGTGAAAATGTAACAATCACAATGAAGATGATGAAATTGCACGAAAATATAGTGCTCCTAAATCTATTACGAGCTGCTGATTTTAAAACAAGAAAACTCATGAATTTTTGTCCAGTAAATAATTTATTTAACAAAAAACGGTTAAAAAGAAGGTTATTTTGTCTGGAAGATTGCAAAAAATGGAAATCAGGAAAATTCCAAAATATCTTCCATGTTTGCAGCCCTAAAAACTGTGCTTTAGCAGTTGTATCTCTAAATATTTTGAAGTACGTATCTTATAAATATCCGATCACTCAGTTTTTGTTATCCTGTGATACACTTTTCGGGATACTTCTGGATTTGACACTTTTCTAGTAGATTTTTTACAAATTACATGTAAAAATTAAGTTACATAAATTTTGCCGAAGTTAAGGCTATTCGTTAGGCCAAATCTTTAAAATCATGTTAATTATTGTATTTAAAACATGTCTGTCTAATTTCATAAATTGTGCCACATTTTTTAGGGATAGGGAATCCCGAGCAATAATTTTTATTTGTAAATTATTCAATTTTTGTTAAGCTGGGATAGGCTATCCCATCCCAAAAGCAGATGATCTGACACGTTTTATTTACATGTCGGAAATGCACATGCATAATTAAGGGCTATCTAATATTAGATGCTTTATAATGCGCGTTTTATTTTTCTAATTCCATTATTTGCTATATTGCAAAAATAAAAATTAAAAAAAATTGAGTTTTTAAGGTTCGGGATACGGGAGGGATAAGTTTTTGGATCCCCAATACTTTGGGAAAAAGTCGGATCTATATGTACCTGCATGTGTCCTCATAGAAGTGTCCTAAAGAAAAAGTTATGCGTTCAAATACTCACTTTTTGTGATTTTTCGTGAAATCTGATCAGAAAAGTCTAAAAAAGTCAAAAATAAATTAGCCATTCATCAATATAATACACATAGATTACAAATATCCAATAGTGATTTTTATTGATATTTTGAGTGTCCACGAAACACCCAAAATATGTCACTTTTCCAAATCGTATTTTAAAGTTAAGAATCTTGGCAATTTGAAAATGATTGTCATTTATTTCAGAACTGAAATTTGAAGTATTTTTTTACCATAAAGGACGTTAATTTTCTGACAATTGTTAATTTTAAGAGTTCTAAAACAATTATAAAACAAAATAGACATTGCAAACAGATCTTAAATGGTTAATTGAACGAAAATAACAAATAAGTTTACTGATAAATATACAAATAGTTCAAGCTAAAGCAGCCTGTAGCATTCTCTGCAGATCCTGCCTGTTCTGCTCGAGTGTAAGTATTTCGCGCGGTTGTGTGTCTAATTTCTTTTGCTTGAAGAATGGTAAAGTTTCCGTTAGAGGAGCAAGCTCTATAACAGATAACCTTTGCGGGGGATGGACCGGAGATGAGCACATTGATGACATTTGAACGTCCTGATTGATATTTGTGAGATCAGGCTTTGGCATTGAGTCATAGTAACCCTTTGGTTTTCTTCCTCTCTTCATGACGAGAGGCTCTCCCTTCTGCATCCTTTCAAGTCTTTTCTTCAGAGTACTGTTCCAACGGTTCTTGATGCAATTATCCGTCCTTCCTTCGAAGAAAGTGGCAATTTTTGTCCAACAATTGCCCATCTTATCGTGAAGCTCTATCAGTAGTTTGTCTTCTTCCTCTGTCCAAGCGACTTTTGCGACGTTTGGATCGAGATGGTTTTTGAAACGCTCGCGGCACTGTTTGCCTGTGCGTCCACGAAGCAGCAAGGCGAGCTTTGCCCAATCCTTGTCTCCATTTTCAGCTACGTACTTCAGAATGATTTCATCTTCTTCTCTAGTCCACGATCCTTTGATTAAACATGGATTGAGTACCTTCTCCCACCTGCCAGCGAGCTGTGGTGCTGTCTTGTTCGGAAAGTATTTCGCAATTGTGCTCCATGCGACAGTTTCAGATTGCGAAGCGATCTGCGTTAACAGAGCGTCCTCCTCCTTGGACCATGTGGCGTTTGTTGTCAGATGGACCTGCTGTCTGCGTGTGCGTGTAGGTGCAAGGGCTGCGAGCTCCATTCTACTGCGAAAATAATAAGTGATATATTCAATTCAAACTTTGATTTCAAACGTACACATAACCGAAAAATCCACTCAAAAATTGAATGTTTAACGTACAGTTTTCCTGCTTCTTTTTTTGTTCTAAAGATAATGAGGGCCAATTCATCTTTGGGTCATTTTATTTCTTTCTGTAGTGTTGTTTTATCTTGTTAATTTTAATGAAATAGACAATTAAATTTTTGATAATATTACAAGGAAATGTAGCGTTTGATACTGGAAATATGTCTCCTATGGACTTGAACCCATAAATCTGTGTATTGGTTTGTCAATGTTGATATTTTCGAAGAACCAATTTTCTTATCTCATTTTAGGTCAATTATGCAATCGTTGTTGAACTTGAAACTTCGAACTATAACAGAATTCGTCATGAAATCATGACTATTATACATATTTGATTTCTTGCATATATAAATATCGGCTTAAATAAGGCTTTTAACCATTATTCCACGATGCAAACTTAATGTATAAGCTAGATTTTAATGCTAAAGCTTTCATTTTGTTATTTTTTTAGAAATGAAGTAATAATGCTATTATACATTTTCTATATTATAATCATGTAACTTTCGAGCTAGAATTAAGATTTGGCAACGCGTAAATGCTTGATTTTATAGATTCCAATTTTGGTAATATTTTTTTGATATTTTGATTTAAATATTCTGGTATTAGAATATATTTCTCCTATGGATTTGAATATTGTGTTAGTTAGGGTATTTAATCAAACAAATAAATTTTATAATTTCTAATAAACATACATAATAAAAAAATAAACAAATATATAGAATTGGAAAGAATCGGATTACTTTCCAAATGTGATTTGCTTTGCTTTTTTCGATCTTCGAATTTGTTTCGCTCCTTGTCCTAAAATTGAAGATTCGCTTTGTTTGTCGCTCATTAATGAGAAACCAGTGCTTCCTTCATCCATTCCTGAGTTCTTTCCTGCTAATAGCACTCTGTTCTTGAGCAGGAACGAACTTTGATCATCAGGAAGCGCTTCACTTAATTGAACTTGTTGTTTAACAGGAAGACGAGATTTCGGAGGTTGTGATCCAGGAGACTTAATGAAGAGTCCGGAAGCAATCTCTTCGATATCATTCTTATGTCCTTCATCAAGTTTTCTGAGTTCTTCTGTGATATTAAATGATCCATCATCTGATATACTTCCACTGCTTAAATTGGGGATTGTGCTAATTTCTGATTTAGGAGGTTCTTCGATGTCTCTTCGTGGCGATGCTTTGCGCTGTGATTTTGGTGATTTGGGGACTTTCTTGACTTTCTTCTTTGCTGAGAAAGGTGATCCAGAGATTAAATCGACCTGATCAGGCCTTGGAATCTCTTCAGAGAAACTTCCTTCAATCATTGAGTCTTCACGCTTTGATGCTTCATCGTGGAAATCGCTGATTTCTAACGAAATGTCTGTTGATGGTTCAGCAGGAAGATCTTCTTGAACGACAATTATCTTCCTTCTCTTCGGTGACATCGCTGAAGGAGACATCGAAACGTGAGGCCTTGGTGATGAAACAAATGAATTTCCTGTCCTAACTGGGCTGTTTCTTGGTGATTCTTCAAACGTGAATTCTTCATCATCGGCAACAGGAAGAATTGGAAGTTGTTTCGGTGGCTCATGTTTTCGTTTTTGTGTTGGAAGGACTCTCGGAGGAGTCAACAGGATGTCCTTCTTTGGAGGTAATGGAGAATCCATCGAAATTTCATTAACTAATCTCTTTGGACCATCATTTTGTGTTTCTTTTGGTTTAATCTGCGTTTCGTTTTGTGGTTTTGTTGATTTCTCGATGACTTGCAGCTTGATGGAGCTATCGCTGGTGTTCTGAGGGGACGCTTGTCTTCTTGGTGAATCGATTTGGTTCTTCTTTAGATTTGCAAATTCATTTCTTGGTTTCTTCGGTTTTCCAAAGTCATCGCTTTCAGAAGATGAAGATCTCGAAGGCGGTGACTTTGAGATTGTTTCTAAAACGTTATCTAAGTCTGTCTTGATTTGCGGAATGTTTTCTTTCTCTTTCTTGAGTCTCCGATTTTCGACAGTGATCTTTGGAGGAAGAATTGAACTGATTGAGTCTTGTTCTGTGACTTGTTTCTTCTGTATTGGCGAGAAAACGCTCGGATTTTGAATGTTGACGTTCTGTGATATCGATGTAACATCTTCGTTCTCGCTGTGACTGCCTGAAGAAAGTTCTTCCAAAACATTTGATTGCAACAACAAAGAGTTGTTTTGATCTTCGAGATTATGCTGCGGAGATTGCTTCGGCTTAAATATCTGTTCTAACTCTAACAGCGAATCCGGAGGTGCTTCATCTACAGTAACATTCTGATCTTCGATGATATTCTTAACAGGAGCTTCTTTTTCTGATTTATCGATTACCTTTGGTTTGATATTGATTTCATTATTCTTTGGTTTAATATTGATTTCATTATTCTTTGGTTTAGTTTCGACAGCTTTAGGTTTGATTTCGATTGCTTTCGGCTGTTGTGGAGGAGAAGCGAGAAGATTTGATTTAGTGTCTGATTGGCTTTCAGGAGATTTCGATTTCTCTATTGGACTGACATTAATCATTGATTTTCCTTTGATTTTTATCTGCTCCTGTGGCGCATTTGACGGAGAAGGATTGAAGAGCTCTGAAGGAGGCTCCGGCATGTCTGATAATCCTCCTGTGTCGCTGTAGTAATCACTGGAAGAAGAGTGTGGCAATATTTCTTCTTCGACGATTGATATTTGCTGTGAGTGGTCTTCTTTGGGTCCATTGAGAACTGGATGTGCTGTTGAAATGATTGTTGGACTCTGTGGTGCTTCGAGAGTCTCATATGAGAAAGAAGGAGGCTCATCCACTTCTTTGATCTCTGAGACAGTGATTTCGCTGAGAACATTGTGGCTTGATTCTATATCCGATCTTTCAGGTAATTCTCCCGTTTGGATGAGATTGAAATCGATTGGCTTCGATTCTCCGTTATCTGAGATCCTTGGAGCGATGTGGGACTCCAGGTTGTCACCTTCGAGTGGATATTCGTGCTCCAGACGTGATTGGATGTAATTTCGAAGATCTGCGTAATCAGGATCGTTAATTGCAATATTGCGACGAACAAAAGTGGGAGTGATAGCATCACCGTTAATAGCAGACTCAAACCTCCTGACTTGCGCCTGTTTCTGGCGTTTAACGTGATCAATTGAGTCAGATATTTCACTTTTCTTGGCTGTCTCGAGAACTGGCTTATGAGGCTTATACACGAACTTCTTCGCAGCCTTGATAAGCTTCTCCTTGTATTTCGCGGTGTTTGTGTTGAAAATTCGCGGAGTTTTTTCTGTCGGCTGTAACATGTTGACTTGAGGCATTGCGAGCGATGGCGGCATTTCGCCGTCATCACTGTCCTCTTCTTCAGCTTTCTCTTCTTCTTCTTTATGTTCTTCTCCATTCTTAACGAATAATGCGAATGCATTAACATCTTCTGTTGGATTTATGTCCTTTCCCTCAACGAAGAAAGGACGCTGTGGAGAAGCAATCTCTGTAGGTGGAATGTATGTCGATGGTTTGTTGAAAATATCGAATTTATTTACTTGATTCCATAATTTCACAGATTCGCTTAATGACTGGGCTGCTTCGTTCAGTTCCGAACTGGCATTGCTATTTCGTGATTGTTTTGAATTTATCCAAAGCTCATCTTGACTTTGATTATTTTCTTCGCGAACAATTTGTCCTTGTTTGATGGATGCGCGTAATCTTGCGATTTCTTCGAGAACTAGTTGCAATTCTGGCTCTTTTTCAGGCTTTTTTCGTCCACGAATGCATTCCCAACAATCTGAAAGTTCTTTGTGTTTTGTAATGATATGTTTGTCTACATAATCGATAGATTTGAACTTTTTCGAGCAAACGGGGCATTTATCATAAGGAATTGACTTGATTTTTAATCTTTCTTCGGTCTGATTTAGTTTTATTTTCAATTTCTTTAACGCAGCGATCATCTTTTGTTTGTATGCGATATCATCATCGACAATTCTCTTTAGTTCTCGTTGAGATTCATCCATAAATTGAAATCCAAGCTGTAAAAGTTGGCACAAACGCAATGCGAGCGGGTTTGTGATGATCTTCGAGCGGTTTGGAGTGAAATTCGCCGCGAGAAAGTTAGTGATTACCTTCTGCAAAGAGTCATAATCTTTAACTTTTTGGATTATCGCGGGATCCAGAATGGAAACGAGGTTCCAATCGAGCGGTTCCGGCCTCACCGGCTGCGGTTGTTGATAACCGGGCGGTCTGTTCGGTGGAGGCGGTGCTCCATATCCCGGAAAAGCCTGATTCCACATTGAGGTCGTTTATTTAAAATTTTTCACTTTTTCGATGATCTTGATTCATGTATCGCTCCTTTGAGTCAAGTATTGACTGTTTTATTCAGTAATTTTTGCCAGATTGTGATGGATATTGAAATAATTGATCCGACCGGATAACTCCTATCGTCAAAATTTCTGACTTTACAAATCAAAATTTCGTGCTTTTGACACTTTATAAAGGTTGATTCTGACTTGCTCTATATTGTTTTCTCAAGCTGGAATTGTTTTACAAACTCTGATGGAATCTCTGTATCTGTTGTTTTTAGAAACTCAGTGAAGTTCATGAAGAATACAAACTCTATCTAAAATTGATACGCAAAGTCGGCGAAACTCGTTTTTTAACTCACTGGATTAACTTCTTGCTAAGTTATTGAACCCCAATGTACAAAAATCATGTTGTGCATGATATATTAAAGAATTAGCTAAAAAGTCTATATTTCATTAAAATATTAGATATATCTTGCATCAAAAACATTGATTTACCATGATGTGCTTTACTCATTATAATATATTATATTACCATTGTATAGCATTTTCATAACGTAAAATATGCTGTTGTCGATGATAAATAGGTAAATCTAATCACAAATATGCTTTTTTAGTTTTTTTTTTTCAAAAAAGTATTCCATTTGTTCACACATAAGCTCTGTGTGTTATTTTCCAAAAAATAATGATGATTCTTTTCAATTTCTCCCACTCTATTCTTCTCAATTAAATAAACTGTTCAAATTATGATATGACATCAATCACTCACATTTTATCATCATTATGATATAAATCCCCTTTATCAATTGCAATTGAAATGAAATCACTTGAAATCGAGAGTGAAAGCTGGTATTAATTCAGTGAAAATATCGAATGAATATTTTATTAACAGCATCACATTTTGACAATTCAAAAAAGCCAAAATTACTCCAATTTCCAACATTCAAGATATCATATGTTACATTGCATTTACCAAAATCAATATATTTTGTTTAGAAGCATCTTAGAGCGATAAAGACACATTGTGTAAATTAATTGAGCATCTTTTATATATGAATCGATAATTCCAGTCCTTTATCAAATGAAATTAATCAATGGCAAAATTGGGTTTAGATTTTTCTCAATATATGAATGAAAAAGCGAGCAACTGCTTGATATGCTGTTTAAGGTATAATATGATATCTAAATATGAAATAAAATAAAACTCTAAATAAGTTACTTAGAAATTCCTCGAGAATTTTGACTGCTCGACTGTCAACTTCGAGATAAGTGGATTCTGTGTGTCAAGCTCGTGTTCGCCATTTGGCTTCTTATCGCAGCCAGGCTCGTCAGCATAAACTTCACCGCAACATGTCCAGTTCTGCAAAATTCCTGGTTCATCGTTCTCGTCGAGATATGATGGGTCGATAATCTCCATTTCGCCATCTTGGAATGGAATTCTCTTTCCTTTGTGGAAAGTCAAGAAGCACTGCTTTTCTGAGATCTGATAAACGCACTTGCACTTCTTGCACATGTGGTATTCGAAGAATTTGAAGATGGCGTCTGTAGCTTTCTTGAAATTCTCTTCATCTGCATTTTCTGAGAAAATAAACGCTGTGGAAGATGGAACATCATCCGCGCGTGACTCGAGGTTCTGGTTGCCTGTTGTATAGCATCCAAATTGTGCTGCAAGCTCGTTACCTTTAATAACATCGTATTGTTCGGCATCTTGCATTCCAACTTTGATGCATGGATCGGATTCGACGTTTGTAAGGATTTTTTCGATAATGTCGTGGATAAACTTTGGCGAAGCCTTGTCGATTTGTGTAAAATAGAATGTGAATGTGTTATTCTTTGCATCGCGTGTGATTAAAGCGTAAACTGGAAGAGGGATGTTAAGCGTGACGACGAAAGCATCGTTCTGGTCATCTTGGTAAAATTCGTCCATATGTTTGTAATCGTCAGCTGTTCCGAATGTTCCGAGTAAGAAAGCAGCTGCAAGTGGTCCCACTGTTATAGGGTCTGACTTAAATTCCAATTTATGCGGTGGATTTGAAGGTTGTTTATAAAACATAAACGGATCAAACATGAAATCAGGGAGAGCTTCGAATTCCTTCTGTGTCATTTGTGGCGTGACGCGTCTATCAATGAAATGCAAAATGCGTGCGTCCCAAACGAGTTCTACTGGTGCCTTCCATAAACCGAAATGTTCGAGACTTTCGATGAGCACTTCATAACGCAATTCTCTGTTGCCGCCTTTTATCTCCTTTGTGAGTGGTTTCCTTTGAACTGGCTGTAAAATTATTTTATTTGGAGGCTGCTTCGCCCATTTGTCGATAAATGTCTTGTAATCCTTCTGAATGTCCTTCGGGACGTCGATTAATATGCTCTTGTCGTTGATAACGATGCTAAGCTCCGGTGGGAAAGACATGGAACAAATCTGTCACGTTTTGTTTAGTCTATTTTCGAAAAAATAGCGAAAATCAATTATATTATTGGTATGTATATAAGCAACCATAATTTTAAATAAAAATTGATGATTGAACAAGTAATTACGGAGAAAATAAGGTTTCTTTCGACCAAACCTCCTGTATCGTCTATTTTCCTATTAAGCAAATATATACGGCATTAAATATAAAATCTATTCCCTGATTCATTTTGAAAAATATCTCGGAATTAGAGAGGAAAAATAAATTTTATTGAAATAAAAGAAATTGTTATTGATTCTTGATTAAGTTTTTCGATATTATTTGCGTTTTAGTAAATTTTGCACAAAGCAAGTGCTTGATGAACATTTTGTCAACAAGTGGCGATTTTTTATGCATTCAAAAATTGGAAAGAATATTAATAATAATTCACAAAGCAAGTGTTTGAATAATAATAATTTTGCTAAATTCTCAAAAGTCTTTGTAAAGTTCACAATCTTATTCATTAATAAAAATAAGTTGTGATTCTTTGGTAATGGCAATAACAATTAATTTTCATGAAGACAATTGGTATGCATACAATGATGCGAATAAATTGTATTTGAGAGAGAAACTTCCAATCTTTGAAAGAACCACAGAAATATCAATTTTTATTTCTCAAAATTTTTGCATATTTCTAACCGATGCATGGGTCGCTAACTTTTCTACAAATAATGCATTTAAATTACTTTTGAATTTGATTGGATAAATTGAACCTTATTGAATCTATTAACCCCTCAAAAAATGTTATAATATTACTAACTCTGCAATGTGCAACATTATTTTCAATAAAAATTGGTTTTATAATTATTTTCAATTTAAAAAATGTTTGATGCATTTGGTTCTTCTTTATTCGGATACTTTCCGCCCACATGAATGAATGCGATAGGTCCTGATGATCCCAACGACATATTTGCATTTCTGAGAATTAACACAAAATCTAAAGGCCTTCTTATTCTTTAAGGTTATCTCTCCGATGGAAAAAGTTCAGATTATCTTTATGTCCTATTGTGTAACAGCTAAACGCAC
Organism: Trichomonas tenax; assembly: GCA_023091735.1. NCBI lineage: Eukaryota > Parabasalia > Trichomonadida > Trichomonadidae > Trichomonas > Trichomonas tenax. The sequence goes on along the minus strand of JALKBU010000833.1, from coordinate 2,047 downwards.
TTAAAAATTCTTTTAACTACTAGATATACATATGTATTGAATCAGTTAGAAATTCACAATCAAGACTATATTGAAGTTAATAGTGTTTTTTTTTAAATCCTAATTTTGCATTATTAAGCAAGCAATATATAATTATTTTGACTTTTATATATGTTCATAAGCTTCGTTTAGTCATTATATATAAAAATATTTGTAACTAATTTTATTGCATTATCTCTCGTAGGTATAGTGTTAGTATAGACATGAACCTGTAGCTGCAATATGAATGCTGCAGCAACTTAACATTTGGAGATACGAATTAGAATTAACTAATTTTAACTATATATGCGATGTTTTCTAAAAATATATACATGTATTATTGATGTGTAGTAATATACTCAATATTAATTGATAGTGTCAATGAAGGAATAGGTAAATTGGTGATGAAATTTCGGCATTTTAAGAAATTTTACAGATTTTTTCTATCTATTGGGCATCGAGATACGATGCATAGCTGCCACGATAATTGGCTTTGTGTATGCATGTTGTGGGCTGAGCACTTGATGTATGTCAAAACATTAAAGCCTTTTTCATATGATATAAAAGTGACAACATAATTCATCATAATATTATTTGATTGTTATTTTGGTTTCGCTGAAAATTGCACACTTATCTAAATCGAAAATAATAATATCCGCCAAATATTTTCATTGTTAGCAAAAAGTTAATATATTTTTGTTCAGATACTATATTTACCTCTGCTATTCATAGAATACATTTTGGTTATACTTCTGTACATTGTCATGAATTATTATTTTATGAATACTATAGAATCCCCCAGAAATTGATCAATATTCACGTCGAATAAATTTATCTTTCATTCGAATTGAATTAATGGAAGACATCGAGAACTACTGAAGGCTTCATTTTGTACATAAGTATTAGCAAAATATCAGTTAACTCATCAATGAACTTCCAATAATTTGATTGTATTTATTGCAACCATCGGGTTTGCGGATCACTTTTTGTACGTTATTTAAGTTTTTTCCCCATTGGGGAACCAAAAAAAAAAAAAATCGTGGCCGGAGGCTTTGCCTCTGGCCACAAGACAAACACAAATAAATGAACTAAAAATTCCGAACTTAGCAAAAAGCAAAAATAGCATTACAAGCAATAAAACAACGAAATCCCCATTTGCGGTATTGAAAATGATTGTCACTTTTCCCCCAAATTGAGAACCCCAAACTAAAAAATGCATGGCGGGTGTTCAAATTTGTGTCGCATTTTTGGAAATTGAGAGAAAAATAGGGAAAGATGGGGATACGCAGAAAGGTATTTAGTTTTCTTTGAAATTGAAACCATGAATTCACGGCGTATTTCCCCATCTAATGTATGATTCCCTACTGTAAAATGATTTTCCCATTTTCCAAAAAAGCACTTTTTATTGTAGAATATCATTTTTTCCCCCATTTGGGGACGCAAGTGGGGAGGACCCCCATATGGGAAATGTACTGATCGGAAACTGTTTGATCAGATTGTTCGGCCATTTTATTTTCTCTCCATTGAGTGCCCGACAATGATGTTTTGAACATTATTGATGTTATTTTTTGTGTTTTTTGATCTTTCAATAGAAAAATGTTGAAAATTTTGAAAAATAAATAAATATTAACTAGAATAATAATGCATGTTCATAAAATGCATGATGTTTATAAAAAAGTTAAAAATGATCATAACTGGATTCAAACCTAGCATTGGTTTTGTCAGTATTGAGCCACGAGCAAATGAATTTACAAACGGATTTGTTGGAATAAGGAAAAATCCTGAATTTAGAAATAATGAGTTATATTTTCATCATAATTTAACAGGTATTGATGAGTCATTTAGTTATAAAAATGAATTGACGGTTATGACAAAAATAATTTAAGACGTCGATGGTTCAGGGATGGCGTCACTGAATTTTCTACGCCTACTCAAACATCTCGATTTTTCTCCACCAGTATGAATATTTAAGGTCTAATTTTGGTGGCAAATGAAAAATTTTCCCATCTAAAATGCTGTGGATATATAA